>SJJU01005501.1:0-10922 GCA_012932125.1 Conopomorpha cramerella | reverse complement strand
ACTGTAAAATTTCTTCAGGTGGTAATAAGTAAGTTTCGAACGTAGCAAAGTGAGAGCATTGTTAACACATGTTTTTAGAATTACTAAGCTGGCTCGAGAAATTGTAAATAAAGTCTAAACCACACTTTAGTCTGAGATTTATAAGCTTAAAATCTTTTGGCTTTGGCTAAGATTTGTTACTTTAGCTAAGTGCGAGTGGGTGTTATTCTGTTTGTTTTACCTATATCTGTATTTATGTAAACAAAATAGGTAGGTCTAGTCGAATATAGAGAGTGTATAAGGATATGAATACTGCTTCGAGAATGTTCGCTGAAACTGGCATCAACGTATTTCACTCCATACTGAGAAGTAGAATAACAGCCCTAGGCCAGCGGCTCCGTGACAGACATTTTCCTCCAGACTGTCATAGATGCTGGACAGACATTGGACATATTTTAAGACACTCCGTGACCTCTTTGTGTATATAACAACCGGCTGTAACATATTACATGTAATATCATGTAAAAACAAGTACTAACATTATATGGATCTTTCAAATGGTCTGAAAAAATTACCTATCATTAAGCTGACTTGGCAAACGTTGTTTTGCCGATACATGATATTTTTTAATTAAAAAGTATCCTTCGTTGTTTATGTTGTACTACTCCGAGAACATGTGTGTAAAGTTTCATGATGATTGGTCAAGTATTTTTTGCGTGAAAACATAACAAACATCCTTAAACATCCTATTTTTAATATTAAGTAGGAATTATTAACAATGTATTTAAATTAAATGAAGTATTTGAAGGATCGTATGTATTCTAAATACGGGATATTGAAAATGCTCCTCAATTGAATTTTTTCATGACTTAATACGGTACGAAATTGTATTCAAACATATTCGAAAATTACCTGCCACAGAAATATATACACACTTCTTTGGATCCAAGAGTGTAGTAATACCTACAATTAAATTATTAAAACGAAATCTATAAGATTTCTAAGAATAAAATACATTTACACAAGGCACAACTCTTAATGAATAAATTAAACTCCTACAAAAGGATGAAAGCATATTGTGTATAAAAAGTATATTGGTAGTATTGTAAAAGTTATTTCTCGTACAAACGATCAAGTGCTGCTAGCGGGCTTGTACAAATTGCGGATACAAAAATTTACAAAAAAAGTTTCACTTGACACAGGAAAATTTGACTGGAACTGGACGGAAATCAATTTTTTTTCAACTAAGAATTCAATTTGAGTAGATGTCTTTAAATAGGTCTCCCACTGCAGGTGAACTCTCAGACTTCCCTTAACCCATTAGCATCCACTGTACTCGGGACAAGTTATTTTAAACTCTATAAGTTGGTAATAAAAGTCAAAACCAAGTAAAGAGTAAATATTCACCTGGGCGTTAATGGGTTAAGCATAGAGTTCGATTGTCTTGCTCTAATTGTGTTTGAGTAAAAGAGACAATCGTTGCATCTGTCTCACATGTCGTTGCAAGTAGTTGCATCTCTTTCGTTTCTCACTAAAATTTTATTTTTTTTAAATTTCTCATTGTGTAATTTAACTTCCAGACGCGCCCGTGTTCCATGAAAAAGGTCCACTCTCCGATGTTTAAAGGTTGGAACATCAAATAAAAGATTGCTTCGCTTTCATACTGCCACCTCAATTTCTTTCCCCTTCTATTCAAAATATTCATTGGCCGCAAACAAAACGGAGCCTTCAAAATGATTGAAAAACCGATTGCAAACGATTTTGTGAACACGTCTACACCACAATGGCTAGCTTCGGGTTTAGTCATTGGTGTAACAACCACATTAACTTGACCTATTGTTTTTATGAAACTTTATAGTCAGATGCTTCGTACAAAATAAGATTTTTAAGCTTAGGCTGCCTATAGCTGTAGATTGTTTAGCCAATTGCTCTCGATTTGAGGAAGCTGTTAGTATTTTAACACTTTCGGGGACACATTTCGCATGTCCACGTGATTGCAATAAAACTTCTACAGTCATAATGTCCACGAAAGTGTCGAACTAGAAAAAGATGTACATATTATGGGGAGTATTGATAGAAGTTGATTAACGAAAGAGATTAACATGGATGATGTAAGGGATCCGGTGAGTAGAGGTCGCCGCAGAAGGACATACGTTGACCAGATTGGCGACGTTCTGACGGAAGATAACTTGAAAAGTACTAGAAAACGCTCATACGGTGAAGGACAACATCGTGATGAAACCCGCACACCACAAGGTGTGTGAATGAAGGCGGCGATGGGCTCACCCCCTGTCACGTTGGGTTAAATACGCTTGGTGAACCGTGGGTGCTTGCTTTAGTAAGTGCCTCTGCCTACCCCTCTTTGGGATTAAAGGCGTAAAGTGTATTTATTTTTTTTACTAGAAAACGGATATATCATGTCTGAAAAGATTTAAGTAACAATAAATGATGTAGAATAATGAAGCGAAAGGGTATGTTAGGACTGTAACAAATTGAGACAATCTATATCTATCCTTCTGGGAGACAGGTGTGAAGTGTATGTATGTACCCTTTGATAATGTTATTAAATAAAAAAAGAATTTTCAAAATCGGTTCATAAACGACGATGTTATCCGCGAACAAACATAAAAAAAGCATATATACGGTCAAATTGAGAACCTCCTCCTTTTTTTTGAAGTCGGTTAATAGTTATTATACTTTGGTATAATAACTTTTATTATATTATACGTAAGTTCAATTTTAGTAATAAAACCGACCGAAATTGGCGGGACGCCAAGGAAATGAATACGTAATAGCTTGGAAACAAGGACTTTAATAATATTATAAGTACTTTTTATGGTAAGTTCTTGTTAAATGGATTTAACTATTTGTGCTTTTTTTATAAAATATATTTTTCGTGTACTCATTTGCTTTTATTATATTACTTTGTTAAGGAATTGATAAGTCAGGAATTATCAATGCGAACTTTACTTATTACAACTTCGCTTGACGCCATATGTATCTTTTTATTCAATTACTTATATTTTATCGAAACAATGTAATGCATATTACTAATAAGACATTTTAATTTCATCATCAGACATACAATGACGAGGGCCTACCCCAATGATTTCCGCCAGTTTGGCAAGTGGGTTGGCGATCCCAGTGCTGCTGTGCTTTAACTCACAGAGAGCGCTGCTGCTCGGTTTCCTCTTACGACACCCACCACGGGAATAGTTGGGCTGGGGTGGTGACACATGTATTCTATTCGCCGTCACGGTACGGCGTTTTTAGTTCGCTATCTTCTCAAAATATGTTCTGTCGATCATTAATGAAATTCTCTTTGATAGAAACTTCTTACAAAGACTTCAATCAATATTAAAGAAGTGTCACGTCAAGCTATTGGGGTTTTAAATAGATTTATTAGTATTAAGATGAAGTTGTAAATTGTTAATATTCGTTTTGTTAGTAGTTTGGTAATTGTTTATTAGAGTTAATAGTAAGTATTTTAGTATAATAATAATTTCATTTATTAAAGTAACTTTCCCCGTTCATTTAACTATGTATTTAGTTTTGTACGATACTTATTCGTTTGAAAAGTTATAATTTTTTCGATGTTTTCTCAACTGAAACACATGTTCGGATGAGGTTTAGTTTGTGGCAGTATTGTTGTGTTGTTGCTCTAAAATTGAACATTAGAGCCAATTTTTTATTATTTTGTTGTTAAAAATGAGTTAGTCTGATTGGCAATCGACACTGAAACTAGTAGTGACCTTTTTTTTGTCATAGAAGAAAATGAGTTTAAAAATGCCTCATTCAATGGGGATATTATTTCATGACATATTTTACTACTGTCACCAATTTCACCTTCACACGAAATATCACACTGTACAATGAAATAAGAACCAAAATCTGTCATACTTCTACTCTGAACCTTAAAACTCATCATAAATTCAGAAACATTGTAGGTACATTGCCCGCATTGCCCAACGTATGTCATACTGCGACGACAAATTCTCTAATTAGCGACGTGTCGTGTCGTGTCATTCTTGAGCGCGACACGCGTGTCCCGTGACACTTGTTGCGGCGGCGGCGGCGGTCGCTCCTCGCCTGTGGCTGCTGTTTGTCGTTGATTGATGTGTTGTGTTTGTGCCCGTTCTCGTCGTTCGTGGCTCGCCTTCCAACGGCTTTCGTGCCTGCGAATCACTACTGCCCAATGTCTTCTATAATAACTGGACTGGCTATCACCATCAATAAAACAGGGATGAACAAAGATAATTTGTATGGATGAGACTTCATGATCATGGTGATAGCCATATTTTAGGGACAAGCCCACCACCACCCAAGCCTACAAAGATAATTTGTATGGTGGCAAAAAAGGAGGAGAAAAGAGGCAAAAGCAAGTAGACGCATACGTCTCCAGAGAAAGGCCCGTGCACCGAGAGGCAGGTAGGTCGGCGCACGGGCCATTCTCTGCTTTTGCCTCTTTTCGCCTTCTTTTTTGCCTCCATACAAATTACCTTTGTAGGCTTGGGTGGTGGTGGGCTTGTCCCTGAAATATGGCTATCACCATGATCATGAAGTTAGAAAAACGTGAAGCAAGTAGGTGATATTGCCATTTACACACTACGTACAGGAATGGTACGCAGCAGGGGTAGTCTGGCTGCGACAAATTGCTGATCAGTCATCCATCACTCACAATTTAACAGTAGAACTGTATACTGAATACTGAAGAACCAAATTATAATAACACTATACAGACATAAATACAGCTAACATAGCTGTTCACGAAGGAACAAAAGGAAAAGTAGATTTGATAGTTTTATCTTGGTTTATTGGGTTATATTACAATTAGGCAGTTTTAGTTTTACATGGAGTAGTCGTTAGTTTTTTTTTCTTAAAATTGTGAAAAAGGCGGTAGAAAAATGTTCCGTTTGGAACAACAAATGTTCCGATTGCTTTCGCTTACAATTCGGCGGTGTTCCAAATGCGCGAACTGATTAGTCAGTTCACAAAACAGATAGTTACATACTAAAATAGGTTATTACAACTATAATTGGAGTAATTGACAATAGTAGTAATTTATTAGTAAAAATATGGCCTTTGGGAGCGTTAACACCTACTGCGTTTTCAATTCGTGGAACCTAGTACATTTACGACGACATACTATAGCTCATGTCTAGTATAGCCCCTGGGTGGCTGGTGCGTAAGCCCTACGCAGTCCCTGGGTAGCCCCTAAGAAGAAGTTTATAGGTGGACGACAGTTCAATGTTAGCTCACCAGTTAGATGTTTTCAAGATGTCAGAAATCAACCTTTTATCTCATACCATTATCAACATTCTATATGCATGATGTTTTACGCGCTCTGTATCTTCCTCTCCCTTTCATAACAATACAGTTTGAAAGAGATAGTAAAAACTCTTAATATATATCAGAATACACAGTGATAAGTCAATGAAAAAAACACACACTGCTACCGTGATTGTACCAACAAAATGTTACCGCAATATTTATTCGGTGCCGTCATATTTATGCTCCCTTCCGCGAGCGCCCTTGTTTCCCGCGGTTTTGCTATAATTGTGATGGATGTCCTGCTCTGGTGAATGCGAATCCAATATGTCATTTCAACGTTGAAACAGCCACACGCCGTTCTGGACTTTATTCCTATTGCAAATGATAGGTCAATTGTGTGACAGGTAAATTGGTCAAATTGCCATTGTCCTTGTATGTGACATTTGGTTTATGTCTGAATGGTTTGAACTATGGTTTCATAAAGTTTAGTAATAATACAAGGTTCAACTAATGAGAAACTGTTAACGTTGTTAAGTTACCGAAATGTAAATTATTCGGAAACGAGTGTCAGTGAAATAAAGCTTAAAATAATGAAATTTCATCGGTCAGTCATTCATAACCGCATATTCGGTGTTACAAGGTATTCTGGATTTGAGCTTTTCATTTCGTTAATGTAGTCATTTTAAATCTCTCTTCGTCTCGTGTTTATTTTTGGTGTTGAACAGGAAACTGGTATTTTTTAGGACTGATACACAAATAGTGCCTGAAGACAAAAGTCTTCAATCAGTGTGTCCTACCTGTATTGACATACGGAGCTGAGACGTGGACACTGACGGCACGTCTGGCCCATAAGCTGAAAGTCGCACAGTGTGCTGTGGAAAGGGCTATGCTCGGCATTTCTTTGAAGGATCGAATCAGAAATGAAGTGATCCGACAGAGAACCAAAGTCATCGACATAGCTCATCGTTTTAGCAAGCTGAAGTGGCAGCGGGCCTGCCATTATAGCCGTAGAACCGATGACCGTTGGAGCAAACGAGTTCTTAAGTGGAGTGGACGTTTTACCACGGACTACAGGGAAATTAAACTAACGAAATCAGCAATGCGTGATTTGCCGTTACGATGCTAGAGCGATACAACTGCGAGAGTTTAACAGACTTGGCCCCCAGTTATATTGCAAAAAAAAATGTATTCCTACGTTTGTACGAATATGTTTTCTTCCCATTAAGTGTAAAAAAGGTGTGTAATTGTTTTCACTATATTAACGACTAGCTGTACCGCGCAGTGTTACTCGCACTTTTGTTTTTATTCCCGTGAGGATTTTGCGGTAAAATATAGCCTATGTTACTTGTGGATAATGTAGCTTTTGAATGGTAAAAGATTAAAAAAAAACGGTTCATTCGTTTTTGATCCTATTCATTACAAACAAAGGTTTCCTCTTTATAATGTTAGTGTAGACGACCAATTTTTAAATTTTTCATAGGTAGAGCCTCTGGTTAACTTGTATGGGGTGCAAAGAAACCTCTTTCCAGATACTTTTTCTGCACTTACGCACGGCCTTCGTCTTTTAAAATGATTTCATTTCGGATTAGATTGAAATGTAGGAATTATATTAGGTGTGGGTGAATTTAGAAAAAACTAACGTAGAAATTCTATGAGACTTAACTATTACTCTTAAATATTTAAATGCTTCCGCTATATTTTTAAATGCGTCAAATGCCAGAGGATACTTTATTGCTTTTTTTATCCAGCTGCTTTCCCATTCAGCCAATCACCGCGGAATTTGGTATGCAGATGGGCTCGTGCCGTGAAATAAACATTTTAACGTTTACTCTCTGGGTGTAGCTACATCTGCCCTCCCCTATTCGTTTGGGGGACAAGAATAATAAGCTTTTTTTACCAACTTCAAAAGGAGGAACTCGTTACGGTGATATACTTAGTTGATTTCGCTTCTTTATGTTTTAAAGCCCATTTGGAAAACTTCTGATTGGTCGACTCATCAGATCGTCCTAATTCTACATTTTCAATACGTACCTACCAACGTTTTCATCCGAACCTTAGAGGTCAGTGTGTATTTCTATACACGTAATTTTGATTATTTTACTGTCTCCCACTCGTGTTCTTTTGGCCATTGGTTTCAAAAATAAAATATAAATAAATACATATTTTACAACAATAAACAAAATACACTTAACAAAGTAGCTAAAGCACTTATGTTATGGAATTCAGACAACGAAAAATACTTATTTAAATACATTTTTTTTTCATTTAAATACACACCCAGACACATGCAACAAGTGTTTAAAAGGTCATCACCTAAGTACGTGACAGTGGTGGGAATGGTGGGAACCCACGACCTTAGTACCACCTACATCCGTCAAATATTGAATACATACAATATTATAAATAATTCTTTGTAATACAGTAAAGTCTGTATTATAATAAAATTCTGGTTATCAATTGCCAACGTCAAAATCTCATTGAAGTGAAAATTAGATACGTAATTCCGAAGTGTTAAAGGCAAATGGAAAATTAATTATACAAAATTCAACCTCTTCTTATCTCTTGTAAGTAAAGGGCAAATAAGTTACAAATGTTTTCAAACAAAACAGAAACACAATTTCATGCGAAATTTCACTCCAATGAAGACTACCCATGTACAATCCTCCAAGGATCTTTTGGCACGTGGCTGTTGAATATTGAATGTGATTTCTTGCTATTCCTGTATTTCTTTCTTCCTTGGAATCTATACCAATATATAAAGCTGATGAGTTTTTTTGTTTGTTTGTTTGAACGCGCTAATCTCAGTAACTACTGGTTCGAATTGAAAAATTATTATTGTGTCGAATAGACAATTTATCGAGGAAGGCTTTAGGCTATATAACATCATTATATATCGCATAGTTAGAACAAAAAGGACCCAATACGAAACATGCCGATTTTGTAATTTAATTGTTGTATTATTGTGTCGAATAGACAATTTATCGAGGAAGGCTTTAGGCTATATAACATCATTATATATCGCATAGTTAGAACAAAAAGGACCCAATACGAAACATGCCGATTTTGTAATTTAATTGTTGTATATTTTTAGAATGGAATACACATGTCACCACCCCAGCCCAACTTTTCCCGTCATGGGGGTCGTAAGAGGCGACCGAGGGAACTCTCCAGAGAACGGGCAGCAGCGCTCTCTGTGAGTTAAACCACAACACCACTGCGATCGCCAACCCGCGTGCCAAGCGTGGCGATTACTGGCATATCACCCCAAATGATGGATCTCATTGGGGGAGGCCCTCGTCCAGCAGTGGACGTTATGAGGCTGATGATGATCTTTTATGTTAAGGTTCTATTTCATAAAATTACACATTTTGTTTTGTGTCACTTTTGTTCTAACTGTGCGATATATTGGCAAAAGAACGTTTGCCGGGTCAACTAGTATTTTATATGCATTGTTCATACTTGTATTATTTTAATATGGAGCTTTACCTCATCAAAACAAGACTCAATACTCTAAATTGGGTGTTAAAGTTTTTAGCCGCGCGCCAAAACATTCTTTCAGCACTGTAACTGACAAAGACCCTCAAGTTACGACTATGTTCAAACGTCGAACAGAAATGCCCGCCCGAAATATTTTGTGGGCCAACGGAACGTGGCTCTTTATAGGCATTCTGTGAATTGATATAGGAATTTCACTGATGGAAGTAATCCATTTGTGTGGGCGAATATTTTGAAGAGTTGCTCGGTATTTTTATCTTCAATACGATTTAGCCTAGGGCCTTCTGTATTCCCAGAGTATATTAGCAGCTTAAGTAGATTATAGTATAATAAAATAAGTGATGGACGAGCAGGTAAAAATCAAATTAGCTACAGATGCTGTGATGAATAAATCTTAGGTATTTATTATTTTTTCGTCGTTCGTCAGTTCGAATTTCATACAATCGGACAAATATGGAAATTTCTTCTATTGCATCTAAGAAAAAACCTCTATACGATTTTGAGCGATATCGATCTCATTATTTGCATTAGTCAGTTAAGGAATCCACAGTTAACCAATTTATTCAGAATTAGCTGAACCCCGGCGGTCTTGCTCGCAATTTGTCCCGTTCCCGTGGGAATTTGGAGATAAATTATAGCCTACGTGTTAATCCAGATTGTCAGGTAACTTCACACTAGATTTTATTAAAATCGCTCCAGTTGTTTGGACGTGAAGAAGTAACAAATATACATACTCACAAACTTTCGATATTTTCGAGTTTTTATGATTTTCTACATATAATCCCCCTGCCAATTGCTAGCCTTGCCTTACTACCAATAAAGCACTGGCACTTACAAAAACATTACAGGTGTACTGGAACTGGGTCTTCCGAATTAGCCAGTTAAAATGCAAAAAAAAAAATATTTCGTCTTCATACAAAATAGACATTTTTCTATCGCGGGAGAGATAACATTTTTTACCCCCGACGCAAAAGAGGGGTGTTATAAGTTTGACTATGAACAAGCGTTTGACCACCATCCTGCCTGATGTTAAGCAGCGATGTGGTCTACGATGGACCACACTTGTTCATTAGGTTACACACCTATTCACCCGCGACTTGAAGACCTGTGACCTGTGATTTCTGCTGTGGCATTATAACTCTCAAACTAATAAAACTATTACAATTTTTTTTTTGTTTGAAAGCTGATTTTATCGAGCGCGTTCTTAGCTATTTTTGATCGATATCGGTTCATCCACTCAAAAGTTATAGGGATTGAAAGGGGATGAAAAATGTTACTTAAGTAAACATGTAGGAGTGGTGTATCAAATGAAAGAGCACGAAACGTATATTTAAAATCTGTTTATTAAATTACAATTGGATATTTTTTTCAAAAGTTATGGGGGTTGAAAGTGGAGTCAAAAAGTCGAGTTTATACAAATATGTTCAAGTGGAAGGGCACGACACGAACATTTGATATCGGAGTTATCTATAAATTTTGCACGTAGATGAAAAAAAAAATTGTTTGCCCGCATTGTAATCATAGTAAAAGTTATTCATATTGACAACCGCAACAACGTTTCTCTAAGACCATTGCTCGGGGTCCTTTTACAATAGGGTGTACATATTTCCCCGCGCGGAAAATATGTTTTGAACGCATAAAGCTGTCGAGAATGCTGCAAGTTAAAAAGGATCCTGCAATAAGGTAAGTAAGTAAGCGGAGAAAGTAAACAGGTCTGCTGGCGGAGTGCCGCGGGTGCTGGCGTCTGCTAACGAGCTGACAGCTAGGGATGGCTTTATATATTTACTAGCGACTAGCCCCATGATCGTACAAGTTATCAGTGTTTCTTTACTGTATTATTAACCCTTAATACAACAAAGGGAAATATATTCCCACTTAGTCTAAACTAACTTTGAACCTTAAGGAATACCTTCACTGCAGTAGGATGTTACCAATTTTGTAGAAAAAATATACAACAGCGAATGTTATGTAGGGTTATCATTTTCCTGCCCTTATCCCACACTACGGTTATTACACACATCAAAAGTGTCTAGGGATCAAAAACATTTTTAGCTCTAAAAAAAATCTAATTTATTTAAATCAAATCTAATCTTCTGGATTGGTCTCCTACCTAATTCCCGATGCCTGTATCAATGACTTATCACCACATTTTGAATAAATTATGAATGAATTCAGTT
>SJJU01005499.1:0-12529 GCA_012932125.1 Conopomorpha cramerella | reverse complement strand
AAAACTGAATTCATTCATAATTTATTCAAAATGTGGTGATAAGTCATTGATACAGTCATGGGGAATTAGGCAGGAGACCAATCCAGACGATTAGATTTGATTTAAATAAATTAGATTTTTATAGGGCTAAAAATGTTCTTGATCCCTAGACACTTTTGATGTGTGTAGATAAAGGATCACACAAGCCTTTTTTTAAACCTAGATCGTAGTCCTAAATGAAGATGCACTAACCACTAGCCCATTTCACGCTTAACACTTACTTATATTTCCTCCAGATTTGTTACTCACATACCTTCATGCGGTAAAAATCATACCAGCCTCCCAGAAGACAAAGTCAGCCGATCCGTATCAGCTATGGTCCTAGCATACTTCTTTCAGATAAAGTGGGGTAGGTAATTCCTACTAAGAAAAATCAAAGGAAAATCCTTTGTTTCAAAACTTTCAAGATATCTTTCGGTGCTGTTGTGGTTTCAGTTTCGAATATTCCATATTCCTACAAAAATAGAAGATTTTTCTGCCAAAAGAACGTCAAAACTACAAAACAACGAAACCAAGGCGCAACCACTAGTGTAAACGCAACTACACGCGCCATACCACGTCATTCACCCACAACAACTACCTACTGTGATCAGTAGAAATTGCAAACGAAAAAAATAAACCACTCAAAACAACCCCGCTGGGATAATTGCCATGAAAAAAAAACAGACTGAAAATCATAAACAGATTCAATATTGTAAAGCTACGTTCACTTCTGTTTTTGTCATAAGATATAAAGGTATGTTTATATTGGTTGAAATGATTATGGGACCGTATGTTGAGCGTGTATTGAAATAAAGGGGTCAACCTTGGGCCTTTGATAGCTCTCACGTGTGTCTTAAGTTAGAGACACCTGAAATTACCTTCGACGAAATTGGTAACAATTACTTACCTTTTGATATTTATTTCGTACTGGCAGTCTAATGGACTCTGGTGTATGGAAACGTGTATCGAATAGTTAAGCGTGCAAAATCAAACCCAAAAATATCTATGTTCATAACAAGTGGACACGACAGAAGTTCTCCTGTCTTGAATATGACTTTTAATTCGGAATTAGTATTGTATCACACTGTCAAGTGTTGTGGTTTAATACTATGGGTTAAATACGCTTGGTGAACCGTGGGCATTTGCTTAAGCAAGTGTATCTGCCTTGGGATTAAAAGGCGTGAAGTGTATTTTCTTTAAAGCCACAACACCACTGCGTTCGCCAACCCGCCGCCAAGCGTGACTTTTATTGGCATTTCACCCCAAATGATGAAAATCATTGGGGTGACCTTCGCCGAGCAGTGGACGTTATGTAGCTGATGATGATGACGTTATAACTGAAGACGCGACGAGGACCCGACGCGAAGTCTTCGTAATGTGGTCGTCATAACTCAGAAGGGGGAGAGTTGGCGACAAACAGATATGGACAAAGACAATTTGTATGGATGGAGTCAAGAAAACGTGTGCGTTGAAAAGAGGCTGCAGCAAGTAGACGAGTACGTCTCCAGAGAATGGCCCGTACAGAGAGAGGCAGGTAGGGTGCGGGTGGTGGCGGGACTATCTCTATTTACTTTCATAAGAATCTTCTCTTCTTCAAAACATTATACAATCGGTCCAGACGTTCTCGAATAATGGCGCTTAGCAACACATTTAGCATTTCCTTTGGCATATTACAAAGTTCACCGCAGGTCTAAATACATCCCCAGTTCAAAATAATTTATTTTGTGAATCAGATAAACCGCGAAATTTTGAAGTCTACTGTATAAAAGGTAGATCTTTTTATTACCACAGAGAATAAACATTGACAGAGCTGATACAACCTACATTTCCCAGTATGACCGCGTGAAACAAAATGTTAGTTTTTTTAACTTCCCTTCCCTTTTACAAAGTTCAATATTCGTACAAAGTAGGTAAAGGAACTTAACGCTTTTTAACACCGAACTATATAGGAAACTATAAAAAAAAATATTACGAGTGCCGACACGAGTAGAAGTAATGGGAACAGCCGTGGCCCAGTAGACTGAAGATCCATGCTGTCGCATGAATTACACTTATTAGAGATAGGTAATGTTAATTTTAAAAAAAGTCTAATCTACTTATCTGGCAGTGGCGTGCATACCATATAGGCAAAAATACACTGCCTACCTCAGTATTTTTTGTTGTATTCACGACATAGGCATTTATTGTAATGAAAAGAATGAATCTGGAATGGTTATGTATGCCGATCACATATTTTCTAATAAAACCAAATCATTGTCCGATTTTGCTTGCTCTGCTTCAACCTGTTGGTGTGACAACATCTGGTACAAGAACCGCTGACAAGCGCTGGAAAGCGCTTATAAAATTATAGAAACATGTAACAAAACAGCTATCTGTCTTATGTCACTCCTTGCGGGTTTGACTGCGCGAAATAGATGATTTAAAACATGTTTCGGGTCTCTCAAAAACTTTTCACATTACGAACCCTCGGACCAGCGAATACTGCGAACAACAGAAGAAAATCGGTGACAGAATGTCAAGTAAGTGGTCAGTTCATGTTTTCAGCTAACTGAAGGCCTTGAGTAGGCAACTATATGTATAGTTATAACTAGGTGGTACTAGATAGAACAGTATCAACGATTATTCGTGTGTGTCAATTAATTCATTTTTAAGCGACTTCAATAAAAGGAGTCTTTCTCAACTGAACCGTTTGCTCTTTTTATGTTTGTTCGCGGATAACTTCGTCGTTTAAGATTTTTTTTAACCGATCTATAAGATTTTTTTTTTTTTTTAACAAGATAATTTCAAAGCCATAAGGAAATCAGGGTAAGATGATGGCAAACGGAGGATAATACTGGTAGAGGAGCAATAAATCGAGGGGAAAAAAGGTATGGGCGGGCGGCTAGTACTGGTTGACGTCGGATCTTTTTTTAAAAGTTATTAGCCTTTAATAAATAGTGTAGGGTCACGGTATAGCATCGAAAGCTATGATGGAAAGACGTTTCGAGTCGACTTGAATCGTACGGTCTTTTTTCTTATTGTTCTAACACCACAGTACACAGAGATTACAAGTTAAACAATCTAACCACTTTATATGTTTGTTCCATTTATCTCAACTGGCCGTCCCAACCAATTGGTATAGAGGATTTGCTTTCCTATTCTTCCCAATTTAGCACGAGTACAGTTAAAAGAAATTCAAAAATAAAAATAGCCAATTGAATCACGTATATCTAGCTAATAAATAGCCTTTACTGTACAAGATTTTTGTAGAAGAATGTAAAAAACAATCTACTCCAACTCGGGATCGTTGGGATGGCCAGTTGTGATAGATGGAACAACTCGTAGGTATGTCAATAAGCAGTTATTGTGTCACATACCTACAATGGGTGCAAAGGATGTCGAGTTGCTTAAACGCCCCGTAACACCCATCAAGTTATTATTGTAACTAGCCTACTGCATCACAGTGCAAATGCCTCTCTTCCCTTTCTCCACTCTTCGCGATTCTTCGCTGATGTCCAACAGCCCTTATCCTGACAGATGATCTCGTCCCACCACCTGTTACTACATCATCAGCCACATGACGTCCACTGCTGGCCGAGGGCCTCGCTCGATTTCGATGGAAATTGGAAATGCCAATTATTACTACGCTTGGTAGGCGGATTGGCGATAGAAATAGTAGTGTTGTGGTTTAACTTACAGAGTGCGCTGCTGCCCGTCCTCTGGAGGCTTCCCTAGGTCTATATAGGAATGTATTATCCTTCACCGCATGGTTACTGCACACGTATACACACAGACACCATTATAAAATGACTGTATTAAACCGTAGGCAATTCGTTCACTAATGTCATTTAATATTATAGGTACCTATTTTACAGCCAATAGAAGAATACACAATAAAATAATACTCTTAACTATTACCTACTTATTAATTTAAGGACTACGTACGATTGATACCTAATATCCCATTACTTACTACACTACTGACTATATTTTACACTGGTCAATCCTAATTATTTATATTATTTATTTTACTTTATTTTCTAATTGTTTTATCAATATTCTACAGGAGATCCATCGTCAAAATTATTGCTATTAGCATCACTGTTCTTGCTGTCGTCATTGTGTGCTATTTGATCATTAAACATCTGATCAAGATCAACAGGTTCTTCTGACGGAGAAAGGTCTTGGTCATACTGTTCCTTGACGTCATTAAAAGCACCAGCCGGATAAATTTTCACGTCACTAGTTGATAAATGAGGCTTCAAAGCTTCATATTTTTTATACAAGTTATCGTCAACTATACTAATCGGTACGTCACTATCGTATTTTTCTTCAGTCACAAATCCGTTGTTCACAAATTCTTGCGCTTGAGGTGTTTCGAAGTCGCCGTCATCTGTCGAGTCGGTTTCTTGATTTGATTCAGGTCGATTATTATCTTCCAAATAATCTTTGACGTCGATGTCCTTTGATATGTTGGAGTCAGATATTTCCGAGTAGTCCTCTTCTTGGTCGTGATCGTCTTCAACGACGTTATCTTCATCGTCATCGGCTTCGTTGGCTGCATAGTTGTAGTTATTCGAACTAGATTGTGTCAACTCTTCATTTATACGTGTTGGCGAAGGGCTTGCAACAAATGCATCGAATGCTGCATCCGCACGTCGCTTTTTATTCACTTCAATATCATCTTCGATATCAACTGTGGGATTCTTATCATGATCCTTCGTATTTGGTCGTTCAGTCTCCAATGCATCATTTGGTACGGTCTGAATTGTAATGACAGCATCGTAAGCAACACCCACGTTTCCGTAAAATACTAAAACAACATACTCATAACCTGGACCCCCGTCGAGTATGCTTGCTTTCAAATCCGTGCCGAAATCTATACCGCTGACTCTCACGTGACCAATTGTATCACCGTCACCGACAGCGGGATACCTGATGGCAATGGACCCTCCTGGAACAGATAACCTTATCTGCTCAGTGTTTGTCTTCTTAAGCTCTTCATTGCCAACATCTAGTAGAAACACAAACGGATACTTGTGGAACGGGCCCGCCGAGACACCGATAAGCAAAATTAGGAATGTCGCGAAGACCAGCATGGTGATAACGATCGTGAACTAGTGTCTAGTTATGCAACGATTAGTAAATACTTATACAATGTTCACTTTACGCTTGAACTGTTACGTTTTTCCGCTGTGCGTAACAAACTGTGACAAGATTCAATGTCAAGTCGCCGGCGATTTGAGGAAAAGAAATTCAGTTCCTAATGAAAATGAAACAGAACGAATTAAAATAAACATCTTTTATTGCATGAATCTAAGAAGCTACGTTTATAGTGAGGACACTTTAATCACAATTCATGGAAGAATAAGCAATAACAACAACATTGGAAAAGAGTATTTCCTATTAATTAATTAACAAATGTTTGGAATATAGATTATTTACATCCTTGTACTGAAGTGGGAAATTTATTAACAATTCAATCGTTTCCTTTAGCGGTGGTACAACAGGTTGTTTTTATGTTAATTATTAAAATACGTCTAAAGGAAAATCGACTTAAGTACGTATTTATCATATTAGTTTTTAAAATATATTGCTTTGTACAGATTTACTTTTTAAACTTTTTTTTTAAAACACTTACGGACCCCTTTACTTATAACAAAATATATATTTATTCCTACTTATTATTCATTGACGTGTGCAAAAGACAAAACCGTGTGTAAGTTACCACAATATACAACTTTTGTTATTAGTAAGGGGGTTTAAACAGCTATAAAGTTAATAGTTTGGCCTACGTGCAGGTATATCACACAATATCTCACTTTAATTACACTTTTCTCACAACAGTTATGTTCTATTGAAAACATTTTTTTATTTTTTTTATGAAAACAGCAATATTGTCATTTATAACTAAGTAATGCGGATTTTTTAAATAATCCCAAAAAGAGAGTACGAAGACGAACGATAATAGAATAAATTAGTTGCATCTCTTTCGTTTCACACTATCTTTGACAGATTGATTTCTTTAGAAAACTTCTCATTCAGCATGCGAGAAAAATCTTAAAAACCTTAACGTCGTCACGTGAGTATAATATGTACTTAATTCACGTCTGTAATGCCCAAAAGGGGATAGACAGAGACTGAAGCATATATATGATCTCAAGGACCCTTTGGCCACATACTAAAGAGTTAAGAATGTCCAAATCAAGATCTCATCAGACCAGCCCCAGGACATGCCAGGAAGAAAGGCAGCTGATATATTATATTTACTTTCTAGAGCATGGGATACCATATAAATGTATAGCTAAATCGTCGCCGTTATCTGCTTGACCTATCAATTCTTAATAGCTAGCAAAAAAATACTGATGTCCGTACTCTGAGACGTGAACCAAGCACTATTCAGGTGTGTTTTATGCTTTCTCTGACTCTAATAGCATGTGTTAAAAAGAGAGGGCGCTACCTCCGTGATAATCTTGTTTACCGGGAGCTCCTATAATTTTTAATATAAAAATCGAAATTTGAAGCAAAAAACGTATTCAACATTGATTTTTCTTACAGAATATGGTATTTGGTAAATTAGTAGTAGGTCATAATTTTCGTACACTTACATTCTAGTTATATAAGTTACAAAGCAAAGTGGAAGTTCTCTATATCAGAATGCTACAACATTGCTTTCCTTGAAATCGTTTAATATGCTTACATAGAAAGCATGAGTAAATATAATAATATCTCTTAACTACCTATACGACATTTGAAATCACAGCCTTATCTAACAAACAAGCTTTTAACTTAACAGAAATGTTTTCGTTGTTTGGCTCATACTATTACCCAGTGACGTGCACACCATATAGGCAAAAAGAAACTGCCTACCTTAGTATTTTGCTACCCGACCTAATAGTAGAGTTGTTGCTAGATATTTTTTTGTTGTACTCCTCGGAGGTCCTGTGCTTTGTGGGTGAGAAGATAAAGCTTACCTATATACTCACCTATGCTACGTAAAGAAAAGTTACCTGTAGATAGTTGTCAATCCTGGGGGATTACTGCCTACCTTGTCGTAAAAGCCAGTGCACGCTACTGCTTTTACCACTCAGAATAACCATAATTTTATGGTTATTACTACCAGTGGCGTGCACACCATATAGGCAAAAAGACACTGCCTACCTTAGTATTGTAGCTTCCCGACCTAATAATAGAGTTATTGCTAGATCTTTTTGTTGTTGTAGTCACGACAGGCTAACGAAGATCCTGTGTTTTGTGGGTGAGTAGATAGGTTTCCCATATTTCGTAAAGACAAGTTACCTATAAATAGGTGTCAATCCTTGGGGATTACTACCTACCTTGTCGTAAAAGCCAGTGCACGCCACTAATTACTACAGTATTATTATTACAGTATAATTACATTCAAGGCCGTAATCCCCGAAGGAGGTGGACAATAGGTACCTTGGGATAACATGGACCCTTCCTCCACCTTTAACATAATGAGTTAGCAATGTTAATGTGCGAATCCATTTACATGTATCTAGCTCATAGCCTGAATAAAAGTAGTAAAGCCATGGTACGTTTAATTAATTTGTTTAAATGTGTGTATTTTTATCCAACATTTACAACAAAATTTATGATCACACAACAATTTATAATAACAAAAATGGCTTGTTCGGGGAAAGAAGTATACTAATGAAATCGCTATCGTTTACTGAGTAAGAAAAACTAAGTCCGAAATCATCTTGTATAGTGTGATGGATTTGATAAAATTCTGCAGTATCAATATTACCATTGCAATGGAGAATAGGGAGATGCACATGGTACCTATGAAGGTACAGTCTCCCTACACTCCTCTCCACTGCAATGGTAATATTGAGTCTGCAGAATTTTATCATGTGAAGTGGATTTTATTAATGAAAAAATACATGTGCCCAAAACAAAAATGTTTGAAGTAGCAGTCGTCGAGAGTTTATATGAACATTTTTTTTAATATAAAAGTAGGTAAGTAGTTAATAATATTTAATTATTATTGTCACCGTGCCATAACATGGCAGACATGTTACCCCATTGCTTTATATTTCACATTTTGCATAGAAAATGTAACAAGCAGGCAAGAAAACATAGACGTTTATTTAATATAAACGTCAAGAAATACCTTGTATTGTAGGTTTCTTTATCTACAATGCATCCATCTTGAAAGACTTAATAAGTAACCATTTTCGAGATATGTAAAACAGAAAAAAGTGTATTTTCGTGAATCATAATCAGACTTAGTATTGTTACTTCGGTATCGTTTTAAATGAAATTCAACGGTGCCCATTCACTCACTATTCATAGATTTTTTTATGAATAATCGTGCTTGTATTAATTTAAATATGGGTCCATCGTAGACCACATCGCTGCTTAATATCAGGCAGGATGGTGGTCAAACGCTTGTTCATAGTGATAAAAAAAATTCTAGTTATTCTAAAGCCTGGAAAAAATATTGCTGATGTCGAAACGGCCACGTTGTATATCTAATATTTATTAGAGATAATTATGATTATATTTCGTTGCTTCTTTCGTAGTCCTTATAACTTAACGACAGGCTAATATCGTAGTTACGGCCATGCATTTGCAATAAGCAGTAATATACTCGAGGATTATATTATGCGTAACGTAAAAATGACAGAATTTTGATTCATAATTTTGTCAAGTCACTTCTCATACAAAATATGACAGAGGAATCAAAATCTGTCTATAATATACTTATTGGAGAATTACCCAAATAGCACACAATCTCCACAATGGGAGGTTTTCTGACAAGTGGCTTATTACAGTTCTAAGAAATGTCAATAGATAGCACTACCTAGACAGGGTTGTCATTTCATATTTTAATTTTTTGTTCACAATTCTAAAATGAGTTTCTCATTAAGATCATGTCTGATTAGCGCCATCTGTGAGATGTTTTGGAACTACTTTGGACATATTTGAAGCTATCGGAAAACCTCTCATTCAAGCCCTTCGCTTTTATGAAAAGTTTATAGTCGTAAGGTAATATCGCGCGAAAATATTCAAAGATAAGCATTCAGCTTACCTTCGTTGTTTGTTGGACGTTTCGACACAGTTACAAAGTGGCGTGGTCACGTGCGGACCCTTCAGTTTTATTCCTAAGATCTTCACGTAAATACTGCAACGCACACAGACTACGTTTCCGAAACTTGGAAAATGAAATCTCCTCTTACAAATTGCGGTGGTGTGGTGACTTTAAGTGATAATGTCGTCTACCTTTGCGGTCACTCACGAAAATATGCTTTTAACACTTTACCAGGCACAGTGAATATAGGGCATATCGCACTTTATATTGAACCTTAGCACGTTGAAATACAGTATAAATTGTTATACCAATTAATAAAAAGGCCGGGTAAGATGTTATTACGAAACGAGCTGCCGACTGCAACCGCTAATAGCACGTGTAGCTCGGGTCTGTTCGTTACTTGCCCCCTTTCTGCTTTTTACACTAACTGTAAACTAAACCTAATTATATTTTGTAAAGATTTAACCCCTTTTTGGAATTCCATTATTTTTTTTCTTACTTTGCGCCCTTTAGGAGATTCCCCTATGTTTGACTTTCATTTTTTTACATAAAAGTTGGAAGTCTTAAAAGAAACAAAAATAAAGTATTTCCTTAAGGTGGGGTAATCTCTACAGATACATAAGCTTCACGTTTATTGGGCAAAAGAGGGCAGGTACCAAGACAGATAGACATACAGTGAGTCGTCCGTACAGTCTTCTTCGACTGCTGAAATACTGGTGTTTAGATTTTCTTGAGAAATAAGTGGCGATCATTTCCTCCCAAATTATCATTGAAAGTATTGGGGAAGGCTCTCGTCCAACAGTGGACGTCATGTGGCCTATGATGATGATGACGTTGTTATATCCGCTGCACGTACAGTGGGTGGCTGCAGCAGGCAGCTTCGGAGTAGCACCTTCAGTACCTTTATTCTATTCTATTATTATAAATATTTTATTGTTATAAAGAAACATACCGAGTATCTTTTTGTGCACTTTTTAAAATATAAACCTATAATTTTCATTGCCCAAAACTTAAATTCTTGTAATATTTTTAAAGGTGAACTTGAATGGCATCCCGTCGGCATTGAATTTTCCTAATCTTACATTATGTATCGGACTGACAGAAAATGGGAGAACGTACTTTTATAATAATTATGTAAGTAGGTAGGTAAGCAGATACGCGCCTTTTTCTGTATGGGTTAAGCTCCATCAAACACTTCATGTAGTTTTCCTCTTGACCGCCCTACATAAAAGCAAGTACCTACTTAACATAGATAGATAACTTACAAGTAATAAGCTTATTTCAAATAAGACCTCATTTGTTTATTCTGATGCTGCATTGAACTCTGTGCCCGATCAGCTTGAGATATAAGTTGATCCAGCTTGCTGACTTGTGAATCAATTTGCTTCTCCATGTCTTTGGCAGTAGCTTTGCTAAGCAAAGCCGTATTTTCGGTAGCTTGCATTGCCTGCAAATCCTTCAGCCCACTGTTTATGTCAAGTCGGCCATCTTGTCCCGCCATTTTAATTTTTTCATCGTCACAGACGCTTAGGCCCGTGTTGCTTGAGCCAACTTGTTGGGGTTTTGTTGTTATTGTGCCGTCGGCTGTTGTTTGTCCTACGTAGCTTGGCTCGCTGGAGTAAGAGAGGCCGTCTTTTGTTACGAGTTTAGCGCGGAAAAAGTTTGTTATGCTGCCGCAAACGCCCTGGAATCGAAAACAGAGTAGATACTATTAATGGACACTACTTTAAAGTACAGTTCACGACTGTTGTGGATTTATTAGATCATTTCAAGAGGAATAACATTGGTTGCTACCGATAAAAACGAGTGTATTTTATGCAATTAAACAATCTCAATAAGATTGTCTAAGCCACCCAAAGCCACACATTTCAAACCATTACAGCAACAATAAAGTACTTTGCACTGATGTTTAAGTTGGCCCTGCCTGTTATAATGGTTACTTAATTATTATGTTTCATAATTTAGAAATCGAATTTCAAACTTAACGTTACATTATATTAGTAAGTACATGTAACAAAACTGAATCTAAATTTACACATTTAAGTTAGCGCCTGAAATATTGTTGAAAGCAACATGATTGTCAACATCTTTCTGTTTGCCTCTCGTAAATATAAGGACACCAAGCAACCTCTTAAATTCTTATAATTTGTCAGTAATTAAAAAGATCAATAATTTCTAGAGTTACGTCCAGAAAGGGGAAAGTGCAGCGTGAATAGACCTCCAAGAAGGTCGTCCGACGATCTGATTAAGACGGCGTTGGCATTGGCGGAAAACGCAAGACACATCGGTGAGGCGCGGCTTTCGGAAAGCCAATAGCCAGTGGACTTCAGTGGGCTAACTGATGTTTTAATGAACTATATGACAGAAACAGCTGTGTTTTTCAACTAGACTAGCTCTAATTCGTCGCCCCGGGTCGGGTGTACGGCCAAAATTACTTCTACCAAACGAGACCATTTGTTGTTGAGGTCACCTTTTGCCACAATGATTGGAAGTAATTAGAGGGTAGGTAGGTACACTAGATATAGCAGAGTAATAAAGTTTAGTTGAGTATCGATAATTTAATATTGGTAGGTAATTGAGAAGGAATCATACCTTTAATCTATTAAGTTTCGTTTGCGTTGAGTCCAGTATTGTGTTTAATTCTGTGAATCCACCGCCCACTGCCTTCAGATCTTCGCCTAACATTGCTGTGTTCTGAAAAAAAATATATGGTACATATGCTATGTAATAAACGAATTATTAAGGCATCTAAATTCATTTAAGGGATTTCGCGAGGAAAGCGAAGAGATACAGATGGCTGTTTTGTTTCTCATTTACAAAATTCATTTTTCGCTGCAATTATTGTGTTAATGTGGTGTAATTGATGTGTACTGATGAAAAATAATATAGTGAATGTTTAGTAGGTGCCTACTTAGTACTTATACAGTGTGATTCTTTCACAAGTCAATATTAGGCTTTAAATACAGACCTTTTTGTCCACAAGGAAATATAAAGAAATTAAATATAAAAATTAGGTTTTGTGTACGATGTTTGATTTGATGAGTGCCTTCATTCCTAATTAGGATAAAATGTATTTCGACGTTATACAGCTCTTAGAACAGAAGTTATGGGGTTAAATCTTCAATGAGTTCTAACTTCTTCTGGAAAACCAATAAATGCCTATAAAACATAAGATACCTATTCATTTAGGATTCGTTATATATTTTTTATTATCTATAAAAAGGGTCATATTTAAAGCCATTTCAATCTTGTGTCAAGGATCTTTTGGCGCGTGAATGAAGAATAGTCAATACGATTTCTTGCCACTCCTGTTTTTTCCGCTTTGTTAGTTTATTTCTGTGTACTTTTAACGGCGATGGGCTCACCCCTTGTCACGTTGGGTTAAATACGCTTGGTGAACCGTGGGTATTTGCTTTAGCAAGTGCCTCTGCCTACCCCGCTTTGGGATTAAAGGCGGGAAGTGTATTTTTT
>SJJU01005498.1:0-20280 GCA_012932125.1 Conopomorpha cramerella | reverse complement strand
GAATGTAGGACGCCCTCAGACAAGGTGGACTGTTGATATGCGGAAGCGCTGCGCAGCGTATTTGTACAGACTGATTTTCTAACAATTTTCGGGGGGAGAACTGTCATTACTGTCATACTTTCCTAACAAAGTTTGACAGCAATGACAGTATTCCGCCCCAAAAGAAAAATCCCCATTTAGACGTTTTATGTCAAACCTGTCGTATCGTACCGTACGTCGCACTGTGCATGTATGAAACCAAACGACCGCCCGTGCGCCTGCAGTTTTCCACTGCAGTCCGAGATGAAACGTCTAAATTGAAGGAGCTCATGCACAACCCGAACCAACAACCATCGGTAGTGTGTCAAGTACCAAGACAATAACACTAAACTACTACAGCAGCGTTAACCGGACAATACCGGAACTGGTATTAAATACCTGCTAAGTAAATAAAGGGCCAGTTATGTCAATTGAAATTTTATGAGAATTAATAAATTCATTTGCTTACTAATAGGGAAAACTAAGTTACTTCTAGTCTGATAATCCGAATGTTTAGAGACAAATTGTCCTTATATATATAAATATTTTCATAAAGAAATAAGACCCGTTTTTTCGTTTAATTGAAACTATGTGAAAAGTTTTGCCAGGGTTAATTTACACATTTTGAGATCCAAGAAAAAATTGTAGGTATATAACAATGAGGTAAGTACATTGTTACTTTGGCATTTTTAAAGAAAGGTCATTCAACGTTACCTATTAACTCACGGTTCATCGAAACGTGTTAAAAAAGAAAAGAAATTTAAAAAAGACAGTTTTTCGTCTTTGCATTTTAAAAATGGGGTCTTCTTATCATTGCCATATTGGCACTTCGTATTTTCATATATACCAGGGATCCTTAGTAGAACTTCATGTCTATATGTCTATTTGCTGAACTACTATATTAGTAAATATTGTTTTACTTCTAAATAGAAGATTATATAACAAAAATGTAAGATCGTTTTGACAATAGTGTAACTGGTCCCAATGTACAAACGGTAGTACTCTCTACAATATTGCATTAAGCGATACAATAAATAATTCATACACCGTACAATTATTCTATCTATGATTGCTACTAGGGCATTATAATGCCCGCCAGCCGGTAGTACCTAGAGTAGTGTTTTAAGTACTTGCAAATATTTTCTTGTTAATTTTTCATCTATTTCATTTGTGAATTCCTGTTTTCATTCTAACTTAAGATTGTAAAGAAAAACATTAAGGAAACATTCGCTTCTAAATATTTTAAGAGTTAAATACTTTTCCAAAGTATTATAGATATTATTAATTTATATTAATATTACTAGCTGACCCGGCAAACGTTGTTTTGCCAATATACATCATTAACAGTATTTGCCTGCTATTGTATGCATGTGTTAAAAAAATAAACCTTCCTCGAAAACTCCTAATCAAACATCAAACTCCTAATTGTAGTTTTAAAGATGATTTCGGGACAGACAGCGAGACTTTGTTTTATACTTAATATTGATAAGTAGCCTTTGTCATCCGAAGACGGGAAGATATCTCCCAAACCGTGAAAGATTTTTTTCAATTCGTTGCAGTATGCAATGAGCCTATTCAATTGAATCAAACAATAAACACACACTCTCTAGAAAAAAACGTGAGAATCGTGAAACCCCTAATAAATAGCAAAGCCTAGTTAACAGTGGCGTGCACTGACTTTTACGACAAGGTAGGCAGTGATCCCCAAGAATTGACAACTATGTATAGGTAACTTGTCTTTACGATATATAGGTAACCTATATCTACTCACCCACAAAACACAGGACCGTCGTTAGCCTGTGTCGTGAGTACAACAAAAAAAGATCTCGCAATAACTCTATTATTAGGTCGGGAAGCTACAATACTAAGGTAGGCAGTGTCTTTTTGCCTATATGGTGTGCACGCCACTGCTAGTTAACGGCGATAGGGACATCCCCTATCACGTTTGACTATATAATATTCTTTGGCAGCCTGCTACCTCGCTTTAGGATTAAAATGCGCGTGTGTTTATTTACTTTACTAATCTCTTTTTTACTTGTACTTACGTTTTTTATATTTAAAAAAGCAGAACGACATAATTAAAGATAACAAACAGGTATTTCAAGTAAGTAGTAGGGTTTTTCTTGATAATGATTATAGGCCAAGAATGTTTAAAAACAGGTCGGTAGATACGATTGTAAATAAAACACAAGATCTGTGAAAATAATAATAAGAAATAACCTTGAAGTAAGTAACCAGTGCCTCCAACGATATCTATGGTACTAACGTACTATAATGCGTGTAAAAGGACCCCGAGCAATGGTCATAGAAACGTTGTTTGGCTCGTCAATATAAACAACTTTTACTATGGCGAGAATGTGGGGAAAAGAAAAAAGCATTTTTCTTCTCCATATAAAATGTCATCTCCAGAGGCAAAAATATGACGATGAATCTATTTTGTATTGAAAATATGAAAATATTTTTTTTCACTTTCCCACATTCTCGTCAAATCAAAAGTTATTCATATTGACGAGCCGTTTCTGAGACCATAGCTCGGAGTCCTTTTACACTCTGTATAGGTGCCCCATACATAGTATTGGTTCCTACGTACGTGAGAGCATGCTCTCATCTCCATAATATCGAAACGCCACGTATGCTATGGACGTTTTAAAGGTATTTAAAAGTGTATAGAATGTGTATTAGGAGCTCGAATTTTGTTGAGAAAATTGAACTATTTTGTTACAGGCAAAGGCTCCTGACAGATGTTGGTGTCTGTCCCCGCTACCCACTTCGACTAAACCGACCACAAGGACCTCTTTTAGGGAGCCTCATCCCTAGTCCTAGTCTACCGCCCGATACGACAGGGCTAATGTTAGCATAGCCAGTGCTTCTGCCTAACGCTCTTTGAGATTTATATCCAGCGGCGAATCTAACCAATCCATGAATTTCTCGATACCAAAATCTGCTCAATACGGAAGTTAATGTAATTACATAATTATTTATTTTGCTACAATATTCATACTTACACATAACCGTCAGTCCATTCGAAATCGTCCAACAATGTCCAGGCAAAGTAACCGATGACGTTGCATTGGTCTTCGTGCATGGCCAACAGGAGTTGGTGCATGTAGTTGTTATAGTAGGAGACACGTGGGTAGTCGTTCACACCGCCCCAGTCGCTGAGGCCGTTCTCCGTAACAATAATAGGCACTTGACGCCCATATTCCCTTGTTATCCAGTTCAACAATTTTCTGAAGCCTCGAGGGTAAACCTGCGGGGTAGGGAAAACATTAGATTGGACACAATTTAAATTGATAGAATACATTGCTCACTTGAAGTGGTTTATTTCTGGACATATCGCACAGTTAGAATAAAAGTGACACAAAACAAAATGTGTAATTTTATGAAATTGAATCTTAACATAAAAGATACGAAACTTCATTACAATCCAGGTCAAGGGTCCTTTTTGTTCTAACTATGCGTTCAATTAATTATGCAAGAAAAGACAAGTTACTTAACCCTTTCGGGGACACATTCCGCCTGTCAGCGTGGGAACAATAAAACGTTTTACTTAAACTATTAATGCAAGTGTCCATAAAACAATTATAAACATTGGTGTAATATGCCTACCTGATGCAAAAACTACTAGTAACTCAAATAAAATAAAAGACCTATCTTTGATAATGTTTAAGACAGACGGAAAACATTACAGTTTCATGTTCTACTAGTGGGCATATAATAAATGGTTAAGAACGTCATTTGTTCACGTCTGTTGCACAACATGGGCATTTCTCGACTCCATTTTCTATGCCTCGCGAGAGAGATATATTAGGTAGAATTTGAATGTAGACCACCATCGAAATACTATACTCCTGCCTAGAAGTGTTCAGATTCACGTTTCACGATGTGCTTCACGTTTCTGAAGACTCTGTCCACCCCACTCGAAATAATACATATCAAAGCATGTTTGGCAGAATATTCATCATTCATTCTCAAACGTAGATGGCCTGTATACCTACTAATTACAATACATTATTGAAATATAGTGTAAATGTGTACTACATTTCTAATCTCCTTTTATTAGACATAGTATTATTCGACTGCAAGTGGGATTTAGATATCACAAGATTACATTAATTATGAACAACATTACTTGCATTTAGTTCTACTGTAACTGTACTTATATTTAGCGATTAGCTGTCTCGAAATACATTTGTATTACCATAGAAAACCTTTGTACCCCGTATATTAGAAGAAGTACAGCTGATAGGAATTCTACATTCACATTTATTCACCTTTTAAACCTTCTCTGGAATTGTACAAATAATTCAAGACCATAATTAACCAAATCGATCTGTTCTCAAGTTAACGCGAAATTAACGAAAATTAATTCATTTTTATATACTTAGCAATATGATACCTACCGATTTACTTATATGGGTAGTTTAATATTATTGTGGAATGAATTAAAAAGCCTGTGGTTTTGCGTAAAATAAATGCATCTCAGTCAGTCATGAAAATATCAAGATTGATAGATACCCCATCTATTTTGATGCTATTTTTATTTTTTTATCCTCATATAATAAACAAATATTCCTTTGTCTTAAGTAATAATATAAGGCACCCAATTAAAACTCGTACCTATGAGGAAGTTTCTTGAAGGAAGCCAATTACTTTCATAATAACAGTCGTTCATTTTACAGCAATTACATTACCTTTTTTACAAGAAAATAAGTAAATAATATTTGCATTTTCTATCAAATTAGAATCTTATAAAAATCAAAGCGGTGTATTAAATTTATAATAATAAATTATTGGTAGTTTGCATAACATAAAAAAAGCTAATAGCGTAACGTCACAAACATACCTCACTCTTAAAGGCTAATTTACTCAATAAAGGTAAATTATTCATATTAGATAACATCGATGTAAGTTTTGTATCTAGGTAAAGTAACAACGATGATGAAAAAAAATGTTATACAAAACTAGAAAAAAAAATTTTTTGTATGGAGTAGAAAAAATTAATTTCCATTACCATGTGTCGCCATATTAAAAGTTGTTCTTTTTGACAAGCCCAACAACGTTTCAAAGACCATTTCTCGAAGTCCTTTTTTATACGCAGACTCCAATTACATAATATAGACATGCTATTTACGTTTCTACCACGAAACGAGTTTAGGCATTCGATTTCCAACGCAAAAAAGAAATGAGCCAAAGTGGAGCGAACTGAACGAAAGAGAAATGAAAATTAAAAAAAAACCGAACGACATCATTTGACCAAGTCGCACTAGAGACATTTTAACCACCGACGCAAAAAGAAGAGTGTAGTTTTACGTGTCTATCTGTGGCATCACAACTCTCAAATTAATAGAGCTATTACGATAAAGTTTTTTTTGTTTGTATCGGTTCACCCACACAAAAGTTATGAGGGTTGATAGTGGCGATGAAAAATTAAACTTAAGTCAATATGTCGAAATGGGAAGCGACATATCAAATGAAAAGACACGATACGTATATTATATTATAAATCTGTAAAAGAAAATTCGATAATTTGTTCAAAAGTAACCCACATAGGGTTGAAAGTGGGGATGAAAAGTCGAGTTTATGCAAATATGTTCAAGCGAGATATCAAATGAAAGAGCACGACAAGAATATGTAAAATCGGTGGTTTATTAAATTTGTATTTTTTATTAGTAGTTTGGTCCACTCTTTCTCGGTACAAATCATAATTATGCACATGATTATCAAAGGTCGTCACATAAATATGCGTTTATACACACGGCTGTGAAGATTAATCTTTATTGACAGTCAACGTACGTACTTACTCATTTCGTAATCCTACTTTCATTCATTACAAATCTACGCACTAAAATGCCTACTTATTTACGATTGTCTTTGTGGCCGAGGCATTGTTTTTAAAACTTGGAGGACGAGCGTGTCTTCAATCTTCATAGGTATGTTTGAATGTTAAAATATTTTTTAGTCATTAATCTAAGTAACATCCATCAATCGCATATGTTCGTTATCTTTTTTTAAATTAGCAGTAGGTAAATATTTTTAAACATGTAAAATTAGAAGCTCGTCATTACTCTGAGGCTTTCAAAAATTCGTCAAAACTAAAGCTAAATTATACTTTTAGTCATGCGTGTATAATTACCCCAAGGAGCCCAACAACGTTTCTAAGACCAATGTTCGGAGTCCTTTTATCCGCAGCATATAGTCCACTAACCATCAGTATACAAACCATCTCAGAATAAGAAATTTAACATTAAAACTATAATCTCGCGTAAGTTTATTTCTTTTTCTTACAAGTTTACACATAAGTATACCTATGTTGGGAAAGTCAGAACATATTAACATCACTCCACATCATCGCAACTACATTGATTAAGTCATACAAATACTTAAACGACTTGAATCCTTGACACAGACTAACAAGATTTTTTTCTAAAGTCCTATTACAGACAACAAGTTGCAATTATGTTCCCATCTTAGTGTACGCTATTGCGTTTTACACATTTAACATATTAGTTGCCATGATATAAGGCCAATTTGTTTTCTATACAGTTAGCGTTAGATTGTATAAACTGAACAGGAAAAAATGTATTGATCGATGCACTGTAAACAAAATAGTAGTATGTAAATACTGTGATCGTTAAGCAAAGTAGGTAGATGACTTAAATTCTTCTGTCTCTATTTTGCTCAGTAACACGCGGAGGCAAGGAAGAATAAAATAGTTATTAAGAATGTACCAAGTAAAACTTTGGTACAAAAAAAAATCAGGAAAGAAAATATTTACCATTTCCAATGAAAAATATACGAGTCTCACAATCGCACTACTCTGTTAAAAAATTAAATCTTAAATTAAAAATTTAATAAAAAATACGCGTCGATTTGAGTTTTTCCTTTTCGTCGGTTAAAAAATCATATTTTATTATAAACATAATGATGCTTTGCGAAAGTGACATGTGACGTCATTGCTTTGTGCAAAATAATTAATGCATTGAAAAAAAACTATTACTGTTATGCTGCTATTATGGCATGTAATGACAATGCATTTGAATCAATACTACTATTTTTATAAGTTAATCTAATAAAATTGGTCACGTACCAATGACGTCAACACGCATCCTCCTAATATTATAAATGCGAAAGTTTGGATGGATGTCTGGATGTATGGATGCTTGTCCTTCTTTCACGCAGAAAGTACTGGACGGATTTTGATGTAACTTAGCAGTATTGTAGGTTATAAACTAGAATAACATATAGGGTATAAAGTATATTGGTAAAACAACGTTTGCCAGGTCAGCTAGTATTTCATATATCCCCAATTTTCTCCCGAATATACGCACGGGAGAGATCAGATTTTTTTTTTGTACAGCATCATGAAAGGGAAATACTGAAACGAATGCTTCGTTTTACTAGCTTATGAAAAATTAAATATGTTCTGAAGTATTCTTACCGCAAACCACGCAGCTCCGGGTTTCGGCCAGGTTGGATTGAGCGACAAATGGACACCTGTGTCATGGTCCAGAGACGGTATCGGCCAATCCAGTTGGATGGACGCCGAAGTCGCCAGGTATGTGGTGTAGTGGTTGATTCCGAAGAAGTCCGAGCTACCGCGCAAAGCAAATATCTGGGAAAGAGTTACTGGTATTAAACTTTGTGCTGGATTCGTCACCGTATAAATGGAATGTAAACATCACTCTTACGATGAAGTAAGTCATGGTTATGAAACATACATACCAAAAAGTGTGTAGAACTTCTTCTTCCCAATTTATTACATTAGGCCCCCCACGTTGAAAAGTACCAACATTACCAACCAAGACTATACAATAGCTTAAGAATAGTAAAATAGTTTTCAGAAAGGTCCCAAGGCACCAACAAGTCGTCAATATTTTAAAACGTAAATATCCCAGTGATCGACACAGGTCGAGAGTATTTGCAAAAAAATTACACAGACGTTGTAAAATTACTTTACTTGGTGGTTCATTTTTCCAACGGCATAATCAAGGATCCACATACCTCTTCCTCAGTGAACCTCGGTAAACGCGAGCGACTGTAGCCCTGATGCAGACTCATGTTGTCTATGCGTTGCCTCACCAGTTCCGGATAGTCTCCGGCCTCCGAGTATATGGGATGCGCGAATAAACCTAGCTGGAACGAATATCATATTATAAATTTACTTTATTCATAACTAGCTTTCCGCCCGCGGCTTCGCCGGTGTGGACTTCGGTTATATTGCGGTATGAAGGATTTTTTTTGTTTTCCCTCGGGAAAATCAATTTTTTCCGGGATAAAAAGTACCCTGTTATTTAAACCGGACTTCTAACTATACGTCTGCACAATATCAAAGCAATCGGTTCAGTAGTTACGGCGTGAAAGCTGATCAAACAAATAAACAAACTCACTTTTATAATATTAGTAAGATTTACTTTTCATTAGTGGCCAGTTAGAACTTGACAAGAATAGGACTCCAGTTCACCGGGTACAATTTTGTGGTTCCATATTAGAGAGGAAGATGATCAGGAATGTTGCCAACATTCTCTATTCTATTTATTTATTCAGTATATTATTAAAACAAATGTGTACTCCTAGTGACAAAAAAATAAATATTGTACCTATAAAAATGTCAGTAAATTATTCCAGTAATACTTATTTATATTGTATAGTATATTTATGGATAGAATGTACATAAGAAGAGCCCTTACCTTAGATACAGGCACTGCCTAGTATCGTATGAATTTTATTTTTTTATAACATACTTACCTAATCTAAGACCAATGTACTGTATTTATAATATATTGTATGTATAACCTTATGGAAAATAAACGCATTCATTCATTCATTTATCTTTCCTTACTTTATGATTGAACTCAGGTTTTTCAAATTCAAATGAAGTACCTACAGAATCCTAAAATCAGTACATTTGACAGAATTATCTGCAAGAGAGTATTCTTAAGGGTTTTTCTCATTTTCAAAATCAATTTTGCACTACAATTATTGTGTTAATGTCGTGGAATTAGTGTAATGTGCTGGTGATGAAAAATAACGTAGTGAGAGTGAGCAGTAAAGGAGAAGACTCCTTTTTGATCAACTTGTTAATCCCGTGTAATGCTCCACGCATCATTGAATGAAAATGTGATGATCCACCGTCTTGTTTTAAGGATTCTTTGACACGACTTTCACGATTGTCGACTTTATCGATAGACTGCGACAATGACATCGACCATACCTATAACATTTTTGCACATGAAGGATTTTATAGGTACTTGACTAATGGCGAATGGGCCAAAGTCAGAGTCCGCATGAAAATAAAAATCTAACTAACAAATGATTCAGTAAAATCGGAAGATCTAATTGACTATCATGAGAAATTTAGAGTTTAATTATGCAAATATATTTATAGATTTCTTACATGCATTTGCATATATCTCTCGGAGGCTTCAATATCTTCTGCACTATTTAAGACTTCTGGCTCTGCCCAGAAGGAATCGAGTGTGATACCTATTTTACCTGTGAACAAAAATAAATGTGTATAGATAAAAAAACATCTATAATTTCCCAGTGTCCTTGCATGTATTTCGTTCTTCACTTTTTTTTCCGTGTAACTTTAGAATTTTTCTTTCACATACTTAGTGAACCCCAGAATTAGACAGCAAATCAGAATTAAATAGCGAAAATATGAATGGGAAGTAAATACACATGATTTGTATAAAGATTTTCTGGTACAGTGTTACTGGTTTTTCAGGAATATTTTTATTGTAATCTTTAGTACAAGAGCGATGCACATCCTCTAAAACTAAAATACTTGCTTCCCACTCGTTCGCGTCACGCTTGAGCTGAGCTGAACATTGCCAGTTTGATTCGCATTTGTAACTATTGTTTTGAACAAAATGCATTTAGTAAACGAATCGCCTTGTTGAAAAGATATGGAAATCAGAGACCTTGTGTCGCACGCATGTGCAGCGTTGTAAATCTTATCCATGAGTAAAACGAAATTTAAGTAAATATATTTTCAAATTTTAAAGGCAATCATTCAAAAGGCACGGCCGACATATCTGTTGACAAAATCTATTACATAGAATTTATCCAAAAAAAAGTCGATTTGAATATACATAACTTAATATTTCGTCTCCAGGATTACTTCTGACTATTACTATATATAAAATAGACAAACTATTAAAATATGTATAAAGACTGATTTACATAAATGATAATACGGTTCTATTATTTTCTTTAATAATAAACAAGAATTAACAATTAGCACACAAAACCAGAAGTAATCCTGGTGACATCGTGTTTCCAAAGCCTCTGTCATGGCTCAAGCCTTAAAGGTATTATATTTGTTATAAGTGTCTCAATCAATAACTTATTGAACTTAACAAAATGACTTACCTCCTTGCGTTGGGCGGAAGTGTTTGTCGTAGAGGTGGTATACTTTAGCATGACCCAGAAGGATGTAATGAACGCATAAATACTCGCCAGTGCCGTGGGATTTCAAGGCTGGAGCGAAGTAATCAGTGCCGTAGCCCTGGATAAAAGTTTTCTTGAAAATCAGTTGGAAATTATGGAATTCATAAGGGGTACATAAGAAAATTAAGTAGTTTAAAATTTTCGTGTCTGTAAGATGGCATTGTAGGTGTTCTTCTTCTATTTATTGTTTAGATTTTAGCTTTAGCAGCTGTACGTAGATAAAAACAGGTGATATTTTGTAAAACACTACAAAATCTTTACTTCTTGTTGTGTTTTACGTGACGCGCCTATTTACGTTCCTAATAGTCTGGACAAGATTTGTGTGGTAAAATATATGAAAATTGGTTCTCAAACTGGAATTTTTTTTTCCCGCTAGTGAAAATAATACGCGGATAGCTTTTAAAATATACTTCACAGACTTTGATTTTATAGCTGTCCACCATCCGTAATCATCAAAAAGAGATAGAAGCACAAAACAATACAGAGGTCAAGAATATTCTAAAACCTAAATTTACGAACTAATGTACTCACATTAGCGCAATGCTGATGCGGCTCATTGACTGTTATCCAATTCTTAACAATGTCACCGTAGAGTCTGAATACGACTCGAGCGTAATCCTCAAAATAATCTGACGTGGCTCTATTTGTCCATCCGCCCAGGTCCATGAAAACCTGCGGCAGGTCCCAATGGAATAGCGTCACCATTGGAGTGATGTTGTAGCGAAGAAGCTCTTCAAAAACGTTGCGGTAGTAAGCCACTCCAGCTGGATTTATGTTGTTGTCTGTGCCGTTTGGTAAGATCCTGGGGAAAAGAAAGAATAAGCTAGTGAGTAGCAAGGTGTATTTTACATAAATTACAAAAACCTACTTGTGAAACTGTCGCTTGCACCAATCAGCCAATTTGATAATTGGCGTTTTAAAATGCAAATGTGTCGGTTGTGTTTGCTCATGCAGGCCTTGACTATACAGTAGAGGTAGACATCTTAAAGTTTAATGTGAAAAGAGCATGATAACGTCAAATGTATAGCCAAGACCGATCTTGACGCATTAGTGTATACGGTCCAAGAGAATTAGTGTGGCGCCCTCACTTGGTTGAAAGAAAGAGGTGTACTGAGTAGTTGGATCAGTTTGTAAAGATTTTGTAGTGCTTTGAAAACATTTGACAACCCCAGCACAAACGACCACTCCCGATCGTACTAGGATCACTGCTCTCTTTTTCGTTATGCCTACTAAGTCTTAATAACTTCTAGATATGTTGTTTCCTACGAAAGAAAAAATGGTAGATCTTCTGTAATGTTGTAGATAAAAGGTGGAAATCAAGAGGAAGGCAAACTCATAAAGTACAAATAAATAGTAACGTTTTCTAGAAAGGGATCTCTTGAAATTACATGAGAATCTTATTATTAGTATGTCTTGTGATTTATTTCTTGGAGCGCTTTGCGAAGGGACAGTCATGAGAAATAATGAGAATATGAACAAAGACCAACCTCGTCCAAGATATCGACAATCTGTAGTACTTCACGCCAAGATCCCTTATCATTTTAACATCTTCCTTGTACCGATGGTAGGAGTCCGTGGCGATATCCCCGTTGGTGTGGTCCACAGTGTAGTTAGGATGGTCGTGCAGGTACCGGTCCCATATACTCTCCCCACGACCTTTTGATGCAACATTTTTCATTGTGACTATTGAATCAATGCATTACATTTAATTACCGTCAAGGTCGGAGCGTACAGCTTCCGGCTTTTTAGAATGGCTGGGTTATAAATATTTCCACAGATAAATTGTCACGCAGTCACCGCGCTAATCAACATATTTGACTGGAATATCGAGTTAATCATGCTTCAAACATTGCAACTTTAAAAAAAAAGCTTTACAAGGCAAAGCTCCGGAAGTGTTACGCTGCGGCTGCACTTGACTGTAGATACCACCTTAACTCCCTTGCCAATAAATGCCGTGTTACTTATACCAAAATTATATTAAGTCTACTTCAAGTAGGTACTTGACGCACAACTAACAAGTTGAGCGTAGTAAAACTACTAGTTTTTGGCAATGTCTTTTCATTGGAATAAGTACCACTTTACTAAAAAAAACAGTAATGCGCTGGATGCAATTAAGATATGTTTTGCCTTTATGGTATTGGGATTTTTTTATTTGTGATCCTAATAAATTCAAATTGGAGCATAAGTACAAGTTATAAAAAAACACACAACACGAGGACGGTTACCCTTGATCTTATCTAAATACATATAAGAAGAAGCTAACTAACTGACTGACTGAATAACAATCAAAGCACAACCCGAACGGCAAACGTAGGAACTTGAAGTTCGACAGGCATTTAGCTTAGGTATCGTCGGGGTGCACCAAGAAAGGAATTCTCGAAATTCCCACGTGAACGGGTTTGTATGAAAAGTCTAAACCGAGTTAGAGACTTGAAATGCGGCGTAATACCTTAGGACATGGTAAGCTTAAATACGACAGGATTTTGATAAATTCCCACAGAAATAAGAATAACATATTGTCAAAACAACGTTTGCCGGCTCAGCTAGTATTAAAAAGGTTTAAGTCGACCTATCCCTGCTAAAGGCTAACATTAGACATCAGTTCTGACCGATTTTACTATGCTTTCAAAATAATTAATCATTTTATCATCAAACAAAAACCCGAAGAAAAATGCAGATTCACAATAAAAAAAATCTCAGATTCAATGGTAAAAATTGGCATTTTTTGTAGGTAAATAGTTTAAAAGCCGAATAGCCAGAAAAGGATTAAGTTTAGGCTAGAAGGTACCATAGTAATATCGGTCAGAAATGATGTCTACTATTAGCCTTTAGCGAGGATAGGTCGACTTAACTAGTAACCCTGTATAAAGCTCTGGTCTATATGTATACTTTGGTATATAGATCATTAAATTATGTATATCTTGGAAATCGTTGGTATAATATCCTTAATGGGAAAATAACACGGTAAGTATGTACTCGTATAATCATAGTAATCATATCTCAGAATCATCTTCTGATAAATTTTCATTCTACCGTTATTTACATATATTATGTAAATTTTTATGTGTATTTTTGTATAACTAATTACTTAGTCGACACAATGAATAATTATACATAATAGAAATCATATTTTTATATTTGATTTAGAATATAGAGGTAGTGGCATATTGTTACCAGCTTCAATAAAGAGTTTTTAAAAAGAAATGTGAAAAATAGTTGAAAACAAAAGAGATGCAACTACTTTTTTATACTATTACCGTTCGTCTTCGGACTCGCTTTTTTGTTGATTTTTTTAAGTAAACTCCTCATTAGGCATAGTTTTTAGTTGTAACAAGTTTCAATTGTAAGCTAGGTACTAAAAAGTTGCTATAGGTGCAAACTGCCACGACTGTGGCCTATGAATTTTGATTACAATTCCCGTGTCACTTATAGATTTCCATTCACTTGCACTTCTCACAAACATTAATACTAAGCACTTAGCTACGAAGCCCGTGTAAACGTATAAAATAGTGACAAGAAAAAATAATACCTTAGGGTGCAATGAATATACAGTCCATTCGCAATTATTCGTTGAATTTATTTACATGAAGCCGCGGCTGGCGTGATGCAATTGGTTCAAAAGCTACAGTGAGTATACTGTGTATGTATATTAACCCTACGCCTAGTATTATTTTATCTGTGCCTACGCTAATATACAAAAAGTTAATATAACATTTTAGATATTTAGATTTCATTGAAATATCCCTAGACCATGTTGATGTGTGTATAATGACGCCTGTCAAAGGTAAATTACTGTACACGGTCCGTATGAGTTACAACCTTAGGGTGGTAGACCTAATAATTATACAACGCCGGTTTGATAGGTTTCTTATTAGACTTAAATCTAATACCTACTTACATTAATAGACTCAGGTCCATAATCTCTAACGGCATGTAGTGCAATTCTCGTATTTTCGTCGATACTAAATAAGTCTCAACTTAGTCCAAACTCTCTTGTTACTATCGTTCTCGTTTTATTATCGAATTTCAATAGTACGTCAAACGGCTCGGAATCGTCAAAGCGTATTCTCGTGAACAAACAAAACTAAAATTACTCTTCTCAAACAAACGGTATTCTGGTAATTTTTGAACTCGACTAAACTCGAGCGTAAGCTAAACCAAAACGTAATCGTGATCGAGCAAAAATACGAGAATTGCACTACTGGGCCTTTGGAGAAATGTATTTAAAGATTTAATTTACCTAGTCAATGAGATTTTTTATTATAAAGTATATAATATATAAATACATTACACGCCTTTTAATCCCAAAGCGGGGTAGGCCGAGGCACTTGCTAAAGCTCATCGCCGTTATAGGGTTCACACACCTTGTGGTGGCCCGCCAAGGTTTCGTACGAGTACAATGCGAAATGCTTTACTTCGAGTATATTTTGCATTATACATGTAAAGACAAAGACTACCCCGCTTTGGGATTAAAAGGCGTGAAGTGTATTTATTATTTTTATACATATAAACTTTCACTTCTGAAAATCCTAGGCGTAGTTTTAAAGGTATAAGCATAATTTTATATAGGTGCAGGCAGCGGGAAGAAACTTTGTTTTATAGGTACTATATTAAATTAACTTACCATAGGAGTTTATAGAGACCCTGGATTTTTTTCCAATACCAGGAATTCACTCTCAAGCTTCGTTCTCGAGATTAGCATAAGACACATGTAGTTCCACGCATAGACTCGCTGTATCGCACTATATTTCAGAGGTTTTAGTTACCTTCATATTCACAAGAAAAGAATGTGAGGGTAGTTTTCACTAAGTCACCTCTCATGGGTTGCCGGCTGTGCTATCGTCCTCATTCACGTTTTAGTGCTCCGCTGTGCCGCACGTTTCGCGCGATCGGAAAAATAAATCAAATCCTTTCGCGTGACTTACTTAAAAACTATGCCGAAACGTTCTCATGAAAATAAGGAAGATGATTTGGAGTATTTTAAACGAAAAATCAAGAAACTTGAACGTAAAATCAAACGTGGCCGGCATCGCCATTGTCGGAAAAGTGAAAGTGATTCATCATTTGACGAAAATTCGCAAAATGCTCATAAACCATCAGGTAGGTATGTGTATTTTATTCTTTTATTACAAATGTACAAAATTATACAGTGCAGTGAATTCAATTAATACCTTCATCTACTTCGTTACTCGGACTGTCTACCAGGGGCTTTCCATAACGAAAAAAATATTGTACAAGCACTCGGATCTACCAACAGGGTATTTCCTCGCTTTGTATTTACATTATAAGTAATGTCTCATGTTGGTATTATCTGGGTATGCGTGTTTCTCACAAGGAGTCTCACTGCCCCTTACAGAAACCATACTGAAGTTTGGTCTCTTTTGTCTTCAGAGCACACTGAACCCATCGTAGTCAACGATGCGGATCTCAATTGCCTATTGGAAAATTACACGCAGGACACTACCCCTGCGTATTATGAAAATGAATATTATGACCTTGGTACTCCTGTCGGGAGCGCCATACTCCCCTATGATGCTAATACTATGACTGAAGTCCCCGTCGCGCCCACTGCTGTAGCCAGTGAAGCCGCCTGGCCCCCTGCCGCGGCCGACGTACCTGCCAATATCTTCCCTACTCCGGTTCCTAACATTAACACCGCACATATGTCTGGATGTGCCCTCACGCCTGTACATACCACAGCTGGGGCCTCTCTGCTCCCTGCGGCTACAAATGGGACTACCGCCCTGCCAAACGGTGGACCCAGTGCGTTACCCGACCTTGATGAGGAACTGTTAGGAATTCTGGGCGAAGATCCCACAATAATTAAGGAATATGGCAAAGAGGTACAACAACACTTAGCCATAAGGCTAAATCATATGGCAACAAAAGGTCTTACGAAAGAGAATCGTAATACTTTGAAACAAAACTATTTAGTCCCTTCTAATTGTAAACTTATCAAGGCTCCAACACTCAATGCAGAAATTGGAGCAGCCCTAGTGGAAACTCAAATTAAAAGGGATCGAGGAATCGAGCTCAAACAAACAATGACAGCGTGTGCGTTGTCAGCGCTCAGCGAGGCTATTACTTTACTGCTCTCGAGCGACTACAAGAATCCTGCGCTACTTACACTCCTCATGGATGTTGCACGCATCACATGCGATATTCAGTACAGTGATTCTATGTCTAGAAGACATTTCATTCAGTCCAACTTGAAGAAAGATCTGAAAGATCAAATTGCCAAAACGGCGATTGATGAATTTCTATTCGGAAAAGCTCTTTCCGACACATTGAAATCGGCCAAGACTATTATGAAATCAGGTGCCGAGTTAAGATACACCGGAATCGCAAAAACCGTTCCCTCGAAGCAATCCAATGCCTTACCAGCACGGAATTTAAACTGGAGGGCTCCTCCCCCGAGCCGCCGGCCAGCAACAAGGAGCTCCACGGCAGCGGCGAGGCGCCTGCAGCCGCAGCAACCGCTGCAGCCGCCGCAGATCAGACCTTCCAGGCCATCATATCGACAGAACCCCCCGCCGCAGAAGCGGCACTAGACACGGTACGTTATGCCGGTAGACTAGTTTACTTTTACAAACATTGGTCATTGTTAACTAACAATAAAACCATTTTATCTTGGATACAAGGATACAAAATAGAATTTACACGCCCCGTAGTCCAAAACACGGATATTCCGGTACCAAAGTATTCGCAAACAGAATTATTAGCCTATCAAAAATGTATTGATAATTTATTATCAATCGGAGCAATATCTCAGTGTAAGCCATGTGTCGGACAGTTCATTTCAAAGATCTTTTTAGTGCCTAAGCCAAACGGTACTAACAGATTCATTCTAAACTTGAAAAAACTAAATAAGTTTATAGATACCGACCATTTCAAACTTGAAGATTTAAGAACGGCCTTGAAACTTATATCGAAAAGCTATTTTATGGGGACGGTAGATTTGAAAGATGCCTACTTCTTTATAAATGTTCAGAAATCATCACGAAAGTATCTCCGATTCAAGTGGATGGACAAGAACGGCCATCATTTTCTATACGAATTTAATGTTCTACCATTTGGCATTAGCACGGCTCCCTACATTTTCACTAAACTGCTCAAACCAGTAGCCAAGCTGCTGAGATCCAAGGGATATTTATCAACCTTTTATTTGGATGACTTATTTCTTATAGGAAACACATATGACCATTGTTGTAACAATATAAAAGATACTGTAAGTTTGTTGTCTAAATTAGGATTTGAAGTAAACAAACAAAAGAGTATTTTAACGCCTTCCCTTTCGTGTAAATTCCTTGGCCATGTAATAGATTCACATAGAATGGAACTAAGGCTACCTGACGATAAAAAACAAAGAATACGTAAAGAGGTCTTAAAATACAAAGCTGCCAAACGTAGTAAAATTCGCGATTTTGCTCGCTTCACTGGATTACTGACCTCCGCATGCCAAGCCATAGAATATGGCTGGCTATACACGAAAGGTTTTGAGCGTTGTAAGTACCTAAACCTTAAAAGTGATAACTGTTATGACAAATTTATGATTATCCCTAATAAATTATCATCCGATTTCGACTGGTGGCTCAACGCGTTAGATCATTCTGTGTGTAAAATTAAGGAAGATAAATATTCCCTGGAAATCTTTTCTGACGCCTCAACTACGGGATGGGGGGCAGCCTGTGGGGATCAGACAGCCAGTGGCCGCTGGACTGAACAGGAACGCTCACTACATATAAATTATCTAGAGCTGTTAGCTGCTTATTTCGGACTTAAGATATTCGCAAACTCATTAAGTAACTGTCAAATATTATTGAGGATCGATAATACGACAGCTATATCGTACATAAACCGCATGGGCGGTATTCAGTTTCCCCATCTCAATGAGGTTACAAGAAAAATATGGCAATGGTGTGAAGCCAGGGAGATATTTGTATTTGCTTCATATATTCGATCTTCGGATAACAACGTCGCGGATTCCGAATCTAGGAGGTTACACCCTGATATTGAATGGGAATTGTCCAGTAGTTTTTTTAATAGAATAACATCTATTTTCGGAATGCCCGAGATTGATCTATTTGCCACTAGACTTAACAAAAAATGTACCAATTACGTAGCTTGGCACCGCGATCCTGATGCGGTTGCAATTAACGCATTCACAATATCTTGGGCCAACAATTTTTTCTATGCATTCCCTCCAATATCAGTAATATTAAAAACCTTAAGAAAAATTATCTCCGATAAAGCTACTGGCATTGTTGTGGTACCGCGATGGCCTACACAGCCGTGGTTTCCCCTTTTCCAGAAACTGCTTACGCGTAATTCAATTACCCTTCACTCTTGTGATGATTTAATTTTTTCTTATTCTAGAGAGCGCTCAGTCCATCGACAAATTACCCTGGTTGTCGGGCTGCTCTCCGGGAATCGCTCACCAGAAGAGGACTCCCAGATTGTTGCATACCAATAATGATAGCATCGCTCTCAGACAGTTCGGTTAAGCAATACGATACATGTCTAAAAAAGTGGTTCGTATTCTGCCAATTACGTACATTAGACCCTTACGGATTATCAACGAATAATGTATTGAGTTTTTTAACATATCTTTTCCATAGAGGTTCCAAGTACGGTACCCTTAATAGCTGTAGGTCCTCCTTATCATTGATTATAGGCGATCATATTGGTAACAACTATGATATCAAACGATTCTTCAAGGGTGTATTTCGTTCGCGTCCAACGGCGCCTAAATATAATCTTACGTGGGATACAAATCCATTGCTTGAATTTCTTTCTTCATGGTACCCAAATGAAGAACTTAACCTAGAAAAAATAACTAAAAAATTAGTTACCCTGCTCGCCCTAGTGACAGCTCAAAGAGCGCAAACACTCGCATCGATTAGTATAGAGAACATACACATTAGACCGACCGAAATAATTATTAAAATTCCGACCATAATTAAAACATCTCGAGTCAGATCAGTACAACCTCTGATTAATTTACCATTTTTCATGGACAAGCCACAAATATGTCCTGCTAAGACATTACTTAGCTTTCTAGAAATTACAAAAGACATCCGTAGAACTCATAAATGCCTATTTCTGTCTATAAGAAAACCACACCATCCTGTCAAGACTGACACTGTAAGTAGATGGATAAAATGTACTCTTGAAAGCAGCGGCATTGACGTGTCGATCTTTACGGCGCACAGTACCCGGCACGCCTCCACGTCTAAAGCCCTTTGCTCGGGCGTGTCTCTGGACACGATCAAGCGAACTGCTGGATGGAGTAACAACTCCAATACCTTTTTTAAATTTTACAATAGAGTTATAAGTGCTGATCATTCAATTCAAGGCGATTTTGCCAGGACTATTATTATGTAAACGATTTTGTTTCTTTCTCAATAGTTATTACTATGATTGTTATTCAACAATTAGTTAGAGGACCTGTTAAGTTAGGTTACATTATACTGAACATGTGCATATTTTGAATAAATAAATAATTTGAAGATTGATTTTCATACATATTCCTTTTATTTCACGAAACTTACTCTCAACATCTACATGTGTCTTATGCTAATCTCGAGAACGAAGCTTGAGAGTAATTAATGATTAAACGAACTTACCTGTACGTGAAGTTCTATCTTAATTACTCGAGAAGCTTCGTTCGAAGAGATTAGCATCCCTCCCGCCCTAGGTGTCCCTATTTTCGTGAAATTCAGGACCTTATTTTCTCTACTCTAAACTAAATGAGGACGATAGCACAGCCGGCAACCCATGAGAGGTGACTTAGTGAAAACTACCCTC
>SJJU01005497.1:0-22441 GCA_012932125.1 Conopomorpha cramerella | reverse complement strand
AGGTGAGCAGAAGGCTATTTGCTGCCTCTGGATCACTCAGAAGGTTGCGTAATTTTCTGCCGACTGCCACCAAAATTACTTTGGCTCAATCCCTTCTCCTCCCCATCTTAGATTATGCTGACACCTGTTTCGTTGACCTTACTGAAGATCAACTTAACAAACTTGAGCCACTCCAAAATTACTGCATCCGCTTCATTTACGGTCTTCGTAAATACGACCATGTGTCCGAATTTCGCGCCAAGCTCAAGTGGCTCCCCATCCGTCTGCGCCGGAATGCTCACGTCCTCTCTCTTCTTTATACCATACTATTTAATCCCACTGCACCTAATTATTTAAAAAGTAAATTCCAATTTATTAGCTCTTCTTCGTCCAGTAGTCGCTCTATGCGCCCCTGCCATTCCTTAACGCTTAAATGTCCCGAACATTCCCAACAATTCTTTCACTGTTACTGCAATCCGACTGTGGAACTCTCTCCCTCTTCACATAAGAAGTTTGAAAACGGCTGAATCATTTAAGGTCAAACTTAAAGAACATTTCCTTACGTTGTCAGATTAGTTTGTGCTTAAGTTGTATGTATTTTATAGGTATGTATCAGTATATTATAGTATATTTAGGTTATATATATGTGTATATAGTAGTTAATACAATATGTATAATTATATTATTATATCGTAAATATTTGTATGTACCTATATTTATTATCATAATTATTTATATTTATAGGATACTTATTTACTCTAATTATTTTAGTAGTAGGATAGAACATGCTCGACCGGATAGCGACACACACTACCCATTACACTATGTTAAGTTTCGTTATAAGTTATATGAATTAGGTTACCTGGAAGAAATCGCTCTGAGCGATAAGGTCGCCATTTGCAATCTTACCATTGTTAGTTTTGCATTTTGTAATGTACAGTGTGCAATAAAGAGTATATTCATTCATTCATTCATTCAACATACCTAGCTAACTAAGCAGCAACATGATAGTAGGTAAGGCCCGTAACAGACGACTTGCAAGTTTTGCAGAGGCAACTTCAGCCATCCACAAGCGACATACATACACACAAGTGTGGCCATCCGCTTAGTCACAGTCGGCGTCGTCTAAGAAGCAAACTCTGACTTTTTCTGATTTTTGGAATGGATGTGACTGACAATCAAATATATGGCGATGACATTTCTATCTCAGCGTTGGACGTCCTATTGCTTCTTAGTTCTTTGTCATCAATTAATAGAGATGTGATTTTTTTTGTTTATGAATCGAAGTGACAACGTTTCGATTTTGCAGTTGTATGTAAAATAAATATAATAAGCTCTGCAGGACTGTTCCTCAAAAATCATTTTCGAAGACTATAATTCATGGTACCAAAACATCACTCATAAATCGATTCTAAAATAAATCGAATCTTTCCTTGGAAAGTATGACTGTAATGACAGTTCACGGAAAATCTGTCAGAAAAACGTCAAAGAAAATTTCCCATTGATACATGACTAAAACTGATAATGAAAATGTCGATAGACAATATAATTTTCTACTTTCTGGAGTTTTCTCTGTGCCCGTCCTTACCACTTATCACCCAATCTTACTTAAGTAATAATGGGATCGGCTCTTACGCTCATACAGCATACCTACATAGAGATTCTTTTTACAACCTAGAACCACTTAATACTAGAATTTTACTGCGTATAACAGGACCCCGGGAAATGGTCTTGCAAATGTTGGGCTCGTCCATATGAACAAATTTTACTTTGGCGGAAGTAAAAAAGAAATTACACCCCCAATACAAAATGTCATTTCCAGAGGCAAAAAACAACATATTTTGTATGAATATGAAACAAAGTGTTTTTATTTCCCCGCACTGTCGCCATAGTAAAAGTTATTCATATTGACGAGCCGAACAACGTTTTTAAGACCATTGCTCGGGGTCCTCTTACATGCAGTATTATCTGTGACGCTGTGGACCTCGCAAACCTAAAATTGAAAATTAATTTTACATTACAATAAAAGTCGGAATATAATTTCGATAGCGTTTCTTAATAATCCTTAGTTCCTAATAATAATTAATTAGTCCTCGAAATATAGCGCAGTAAGATAACTGATAACTACAGCCAATGGGAATGTTCCGTTGTAATCTGCATAATTGTTAATGTTTCAACAAAGCAACAACAGGAACGATACTAAAAATGATGAAATTAATAACTATTATTGCTTCACCTTCACCTGAACAAATCAATCGATGATTCATAACAACATGAGTCGAGTGCGAACTTACCAGAACACTTGCCTACATTCTTTGTCATTTTTATTTGTCATTTGTATATGTTGTTTCGATTTTGAGGCTTGCTTATAATAAATTATTCTTATTGTTCGTGTTTTTCACGACTTTCATTATATACATACATACATATGTAGATCATACATATATACATACATATTACGTTGATCATAAATACATAAACATACTTATTATGTAGTCAAGATCTTGATCACTTGAAAATAATCCAAAAAAGGTCCATGATCCTAAGATTTTGTCCACCTCTTTTTTGAGATTACGTAGGTGTAGGGTTTGTATGTATCTCCGCAGTACATTTTTTTAAATTATTATTCTTTTAAAATCACCCAACCAAAAATAACCCTTATCTATCCTAGGGCGAAGATCTCAGCTCCCTTGGCAGTCAAGTTATCTGGAGGGGATGTACTCTACACGCCACCTCCGCCGTCGAGCGGTGCCATACTGGTGTACATCCTGAACATACTCAGCGGGTACGGCTTCACCAGTGAGAGTCTCACCACCACTGACTCCATGATCCTGACATATCATAGGATCCTGGAAGCTTTCAAGCACGCGTATGCGATGAGGACTAAGCTTGGTGACGTGGACTTTCTGAAATTGGAAGAGGTAAACTATGCTTTAATATGGCGTAATAAAAAGACACGGCCGCGGGCGACCTCTCGAGTTTTGAGGAGTTAAAAGTATATCTTCCGCTCGGAGAAGGGATCTTGGGTTCGAATCCCGCATACAGTAAAATACTTGGATTGGTTAAAACTTTGTGTATTTGGCCTATCTACCGTAGACCGTAGTATGTCAACATAAACGCCCACCGCACTTTGGGGTTCATAGCGTGAACTAGGTCTTTACGGCTAGAACTTCGAGACTCGAACGGCCGTCGCCCCTGAAAATAACCACACAAACCAAAACCAAATAAATAAAATTGGATCCTGGACCCTCCTGAACATACCAGGAGTTTATACAGGGATAAATAAGCGCAAGGCAAAGATGTTCATAAACAAAGTTCTTTACAATTACGATCCCATGCTGATCTGAGATTTAAATAGCATCAGATGTCATGTCGTAAGAACCGACTATGGGATCTGTAGATTTAGGTAAGTAAATGAAGCAGGCTATGAGCTAGCAACTTGTAATAAGTGCAATAAACGAATTGCATTGAATTTAATGTTACACATTACATTCTTAATTCGTAATTGTGCCAAATGTGGCCCAAAAGTCCAAGTTTTTATCCACCACCTTTTGAGTATTACAATCGTGAGCTTTACGATTACATTTACCAGGATCATCATCCACAATTTCAATTCCAGCTCATCAGCAATATAACATCAGCCGACTTCGCTTCGTCGACGCGCAGCCTCATCAGTGACTTCATGACCAGTAACAACTCGGCATTGTACGGGGCTGAGGAGTACACCAAGACCGATAGCGGCACTGCACATCTCTCTGTCATATCGGCCAATGGGGACGCTGTCTCCGTCACCAGCTCTATTAACTACTAGTAAGTAACCTCCTTTCAGTGACGGTACCTGCTTAACATCAGGCAGGATGGTGGTAAAATGCTTGTTCACTGTGTTATAAAAACGGTAATATGGCGAGAATGGATGAAAGTCGATTGACGAAAGAGATTTATATGGGTGATGTAGTACCCATTGGGTCGGGTGAGTAGAGGTCGCCCCAGAAGGACATATACAGACCAGATTGGTGATGTCCTGGCCGAAGGCGGCGTGAAAAGTACTCGAAACCGGAGGTCATGTATGAAAAGATGTATGAATGTAGTTGAAGCGAAAGGGGTATGTCAGGACCGTGACAAATGGAGATCTGTAGTCTCTGCCTACCCCTCTGGGAGACAGGCGTGAAGTGTATGTATGTATGTAATAGAAGCGCATAACAGTATGTATACTGGCCTAAAGGCGCTGCTATTCCTAAACGAGCTCCTAGCGGCACGTGCAGCATCTGATATCTATGTTTTCTTTAAGTTATTATTCCAAATCGAGCTGCCGAAATCACGTGCATCGGTGATCATGCCACGGTGTTGTCGAAACTCATGTCTAAAGAAAACATAGAAACCTGTTGTGCAGTTGCAGTACATAGCTTATTTACCGTCTTATTTTTTGGCATACATTTATTACTGCATAATAATCATGTCAAACTTCATATATCCCGGAATATTAGTAGAAAAGAAGTGCATAGACTTTAAAAAAAAATCTGAAGAATTTTCAGACTAAATATTACCGGTATTATATTTATAGGTCAACTCTGAAACCTTACGGCCGGTGGACCACTTTCTTAGCCGACTTGTACTTTTCTTTAACGTTTTTGTCAAAGCTAAGAAGGGAAGGTTTTGAAATGTCTAAGTAATGATATCTTTACCTTCCTATAGCTGCACCTACAGAGTTACACCGCAAACAGGATCTCTCCGTAAGATATCATTACCCGTTTATAAACGTGTATCTAAGTACTGGAATCGTTCAACATCTCTAGACAATTAATAGCTTTTGCTATTACTTACAAACCAGTTTCCTTTGAGTTAAATTTCTGTTTCCTTTATAAGGTGCGGTGCAAGTAACCCATAACTCCACGGACCTATGGACCCACATACGCAACTAATGTGATCTTTTCATGCTTGAGCCTTCTTACTCGTTCAGCACTCAATTGGCATTGTATAGCTCAGTTAGTCTTGTTGGTTATGTACAAGTGTAACGGTCTCCCCTATAGAGCTATCGCAGGTTCGACCTCGGTTGAACTCCGACCCATACTGCAAATTCTTGTCGTCATTTAAGCTCGTAACTTCTGCAAAACCTGCGCGACGCACCTAGCTCTCCCGCTCTAAGTGATGCGAGATGATAGAGAGAGTCGTATCCGTTGCGACTAACTAACGCTGAAGATACGCGCTTACATAGCAACGAGATTTGCACTACTGGCCTCTATAATATACCAAGGCGCCTAGTATCGTAATACAATGTTGCAGTCTGGAAAATTACACGGACCGCTCTATCGTATTGGGAGTCTCGCAGTTTCACTGTACCTACCATTGTTATATGACCTCGTTTGTCTAGTTCACTGTGTGGAAAGCGAGGTCAGTCAATAACCTGCCTATATGAAATGTGTATCACACGTTATGTTTGTTTGTAGCAGATGTGTCTTCATTAAGACATCGTTATGTCAAGTAACTACCTAGCTGTTCCTTATTTACTTAGTTTAAAATATCTGCTAACTTATATAAACACAGTGTTGAGGAGAAAGTCTGGTGCAAATCCGAATCAATGCGAAGTAGTCCATATTTCTTAGTTAGCCGATCCATTTTTCATATACCCTAGTGTGGGCAGAAGGCAAGACCCAGGCACCAGTAGCGTGCACACCATATAGGCAAAAAGACACTGCCTACCTTAGTATTTTGGCTACCCGATCTAGTAATAGAGTTATTGCTAGATCTTTTTTTGTTATACTCACAACATACTAACGAAGTCCTGTGTTTTGTGTGAGTAGATAGGATATTAATTTGATAAAGATAAGTTTCTTATACATAGGTGCTAATCCTTGGGGATGACTGCCTACCTTGTCGTAAAAGCCAATGCACGCCACTGCCAGGCACCTATGTTATCACGCCGGTGACACTCACAAGGCAAAGGTTCAAGACTTGAATCCACTTGTCACCAACTTGTATGTACGATAATGCCCAATGTATGTCCACGGTCGATCTACGCATTAGTCTATTGAATTCAATAGTAGAACTTGAAGCCATTTCGTTAGCCTAATAATTAGTTAGTCTCAAATAAATAATGACGTATCGTATCGTAATGACAAATAGTAAGGATATCGACAGAAATGTGGCCCGATCATCGATATTCAATACTCCCTTTCTTATAGATCGTCGATACCGTGGGACATTTCTAATTAGGATTCATGGACGTGAATTTATGTAACTACTTACATAGTTAGGTACATAAATAATTTTACTTGCATACCTTTCGATTGATAGCTGCATGACGTGTGTAAACAGATACATAACTGTCTACGTCAACATAACACAAATGTTTATAATGTTAAGTTATTGTTTTACGTAAATGCCTGTCTCTTATTTTTATTATTTGTTTCTTCTTACTATCTGTTTCTTATTTTTATTTGGTTTAAAAGTGTTCCTACGTACATACCTACATATTTACAAACAAACATTACAGAAATATGACGATCTTTTACACCAAATGATTCATTCTAGAGTTATTTTTTCAAAATTCACATTATGAAGGTGTTTAATAACAAACAGGGTGGAAGAAATAACCGCCATGAATTTTCGCGCCTTTTTCATTGATTCAAGGACGTGTAAAGCTTATTAATGGCATCATTTATACTTAATAAGTATTTACCTCCCAGAGCGTATGTGGTCCAGTTGATGGGATACTTAACTTGCAACCGGGGGATCGCAGGTTCGAGTTTGGTTTTTTCGACGGTACGCAACGCAACGCTCATACGATGAAGGAAAACATCGTCGTGATGAAACCCGCACACTACAATTTTTATTTAACCCTTAAAGGTCCGTTTTTTTTAAACATACAAATGTACTTATTAGGGGCATGAAGTTTAGATGATCTGCTGGCAATAAGATTACATATTATTGGATAGTTCTTTGATTTATTATTTCTACAAATGCCAAGAAGTTCATAATATCTTGTTCTAAATCTACATAAATAAAAAATGTAAGAACTAATCGTACACACATGCACATAAAGCTATTGTGGTTTATAAACTACATTGTGAGTTTAAGGGTTAAATACAGGCAAAGCTTATCAGTATAAACGTATCATTTTAAAGAATAATAAATGAACCCACTTCAACCAGTGCCCATTTAGACGAAACTGCGATTTTTTTAAATTCCCCTTATTTATCCGATCCCAGATTTATCTGCTTTGCCATCACCGGACCCTAATTTCCTTAACACGGGACCGCCTTTGACATAGGTATATTCTTTCCAAGAAAAAAATAATAATCAAAATCGCTACATAAACGACAAAGCTATCCACAAACAACAAACATAAAAAAATATATAAGTAGGTAAATAATATGTAATAAGTCACTTAAAAAATAACTTAATAATTTGTTTTTCAATACAGAATTATCAACTTACATAGATATCTATTGTGCATTATTTGACCACTGGAAACGCATGCTTAGCAACCCTGTGTCTTACCTCAAATAAACATACCCATTACATATCTAATTTATCCACTCTCATCCATCAGCTACGGTGCCGGCATGACGTCACGTTCAACAGGCATCGTTCTTAACAACGTGATGGACGATTTCTCATCCCCGGGTATCACGAATTACTTCGGCATCAAGCCGTCGCCTGCAAACTTCATCAAGCCGGGTAAAAGACCGCTCTCGTCAATGAGCCCCAGCATTGTCGTGGACGGAAGTGGTAACGCTAAGCTGGTGATCGGAGCTTCTGGTGGGACGAAGATTACTACCGCTGTTGCTTTGGTGAGTCAATAAAGAAACATCTCCAGAGTGTAAAAGGCCAACAGTCTTCGAAAAGTAGTCCCTAAATAAATAAAGATTATATAACGTGATTAATCATCTCTTTCTTTCCGTTGCAAATGTATAAGATAGGTACACCACTTTGAATAAGTATTTACCTAGGTATTTATCTAATGCACTTTACTGCGTGTCAAAGGACCCCAGCAATAGTCTTAGAAACATTGTTGGGCTGGTCAATATGAACAACTTTTACTATGGAGATAATGTGGGGAAATAAAAAAAAATTCAATCCCCATACAAAATGTCATCGCCCAAGGCAAAAAAAAACTATTTTGTGTTTGGAGATGAAAAAAAAATACTCGTTTCCCCGCATTGTCGCCATAGTAAATGTTGTTCATATTAACGAGCCCAACAATGGTTCTAAGACCATTGCTGGGGGACCTTTGACACGCAGTAAAGTGCATTCGATAAATACCTAGGTAAGTACTTATTCAAAGTGGTGGATCTTATACATTTGCAACGGAAAGAAAGATATGATTAATCACGTTATATAATATTTATTTATTTAGGGACTTTTGTAAGTACACTTTCATTGGATAAAGTATTTATTTTATTAACTACTTAACACTTTCCTGTGTCAAAAACTGCCAAACTTGAGACAATTCCGCCGCTAATTTAAACACACACAGTCCGTGTTCCGCGTTCGCCATGTACGCACGCGCCACTAAGCGTTGATCTCGGGTAATTATGTCGGCGATAAACGTACTTAAATGTGCCAGCTGTAATATTGTGATAAGTGAATTGTTAGCGTTTATACAAAATAAACATGAAGTCATGGACACTGAAAGCCTTGTAAGGATTTGCAGTTCATCGTTTATGTCAGATGATGTTGAAAAGGCCAAGTCCCTTTTGTTCCAGTCAGTTCCTACGGAACTCCGTAACATCAAGAGAAAAAGGAAGGAAGGGAAGAGCAGTAAGGATCTCTATGATATCGTGGATGTTTTCAAGCAGACGGATCCTGAGAAGCTACCAACATTTGTGGCACAAGACTTAAATAAACTACCGCCCATAACTTTCGACCATGTTGACGTGAGCCGGCTTCTCAAAGATATTTTGGTATTGCAAAATGATATAAAAACCGTTAAGAACACATATGTGGCTAAGGATCAACTGTCACAATTAAATGAACTATGGTATGATAAAAGAGTTAACTCTGATCATAACGAAACATTTGTTAATCGTTCACAACCGCTGCAGTACGGAAATGTAAATGTTAAACGCGGGGGTTTTGTAACGAACTACCATTTAGATAGTGGCCCGCTCGGCTTGTCGCATATCACGTCGCCGGAGTCATTAACAGCGGAACTAGATAGATCAAAACAAGTTTTGCGAGTGCCCGCCACCGTCGCCGCCGCCTATGAGCAGCCGTCTTGCTTGGCGGATGGAAGCTCGGACAATAATGTGCGATTGGAGGTGGGTCATACGCAGACGACGTCACTCACACAGCGGCAGGTATTAGATGAGATAAGCCCTACTACTACACCGCCCGGCAGTGTAAGCGGGATTAATAGTTGTAATGAATATTACGTTGGTGAGTCATCTAAGCAGAAAAAGCGACAATCATACACCGATGCAGTTCGAACAAAAGGCAGAACTTTAACGAATAATAACAAGGATAATGAGGACTGGATAACTGTGCAAAGAAGGAAATACCAAAGTAAATTTATAGGAAGGAAGGGAAGTGCTAAGACAGTACCGGAATGTAAGTTTAAGGCTGCAGATATTAAAATACCATTATTTATCAATAATGTAGATAAAGGTACTACCTCTAATGATATCATTGAATATGTTACAAACAGGACAAAAGTCGAAATTCAGCTTGAAAAAATTATAATGAAGAAAGAGAAAGAGTATGATGCTTACAAAGTTTTGGTACCAAGATATAAGTTGTCCTTGTTTCTGGACACAAGTATATGGCCGGAAGGTATTTCTTTTCGTAGATTTATAGACTTCAGTAAGAAAAGACAGACTCTGAGACTAAACAATGTTTCTAATGGCGGTAAACCAGAATTCAAATAATAATAATAGGATGATCAGTTTTAATTGTAAATCGGTTATGCGTTCCAAAGACTGCGTAAAAAATCTCTGTCAACGTTCGGATATTGTAGCCCTACAGGAAACCTGGCTCTTTCCTCATGATTTGTCCCTACTAGGGAATATAGACATGAACTTCGGCTACACGGGAAAGTCGGCTATTGATACTTCCGCCGGGGTAGTTCGAGGAAGACCGTACGGGGGTGTTGCAATTTTATGGCGTAAGAGTGCTTTTCAGACTGTAACTATAATTAATTGTGAAAGTGTACGTTTAAGTGCCATTCAAGTGTGTAGTGGGCATAAGAGTTTCCTAGTTTTTTCTGTTTACATGCCTGTCGATTCCGCGGACAATCTCATAGAGTTTACAAGCTGTCTCAGTGAAATTCATGCTGTAATAGAAAGTTGTAATGTGCCAGCTGTTTTTATTTTGGGTGATTTCAACGCACATCCCGGAGGACTTTTTGGTAAGGAATTATTGAAGTTTTGTCACGAACGAATGTGGAAGTGCGCAGACATTGAAAAGCTGTCAAGTTTAACAGACACTTTTACGTTTCTAAGTGATGCGCATGGATGTACGCGATGGTTAGACCATTGTGTGGTTACTGAAGCTGCGTGGACGACGATCATAGACGTAAATGTTGATTACGACTGTTCATGGTCGGACCATTTCCCATTAGAAATTATCTGTGACCTCTCAATTGTAACGCCGCAAACCATGTTATCGGATGAAAATAATATTAATAATGCAGGAGTAGCATGGGGTAATAGAGACTTAAATCAAATTGAAATGTATAGTAAGCTGTGTTCTGAAAAGTTGAAACTGATTGATTTTCCAACAGATTTGAATATTTGTAGTGATAATTTGTGTACTGTACTAGAGCACAGAAATGTTATAGATAATATGTATTTAAATATTGTGAATATAATGACTGACTCCGCAGTAATCAGCTTTAGACAGTATAAAATCAGGAAAAAGCAAATAGTTGGCTGGAATAAATATGTGTCAGCGGCTCACAGTGAGGCCCGATATCACTTCAAAATTTGGCTGTGGTACGGTAAGCCTTCATGTGGCCCGATTTATGAAAGTATGACTAATGCAAAAAGAAAGTTTAAAAGTCAAATTAAATGGTGTCAGATAAACGAGGAACGCATAAAGCTGGATATTTTATCATCTAAGCACACCGAAAAGAAATTTAAAGATTTTTGGAAAGGTACAAATAAGTTTCATCCCCGACCAGGTGTCCCTCTTAGAGTAGGTGAAGCAAATAATCCACAGTCGATTGCTAATTTGTTTAGAGGCTATTTTAAAGTTGACCCTTTACCGGTGTCGTCGGAGGCACGGAGTGTGGGGGAGGTGCCTGGTGCTGAGCCCCGTGTTTTGCCCACTCAATCTCTTACGAAATTTACTGCTAAGGAGGTTGCATCAGTAGTAAGAAATATGACAAAAGGGAAATCTCCCGGCTGGGACGGACTCAGTATCGAGCATCTTCAGCATGCTGGTGTTCATTTACCTAGGGTACTGGCCATGTTTTATAACATATGTGTAAGACATTCATATCTACCTAGAGACTATCTTAAAACCGTTGTTGTGCCAATAGTCAAGAATAAAAATGGCGATCTCTCTGATAAAAACAACTATAGGCCAATATCTCTGGCTACCGTGATATCGAAGGTGCTTGACAGTCTGCTCGACGGCGTGCTGTGTAGGTACATCAGGCTCAGTGACAGCCAATTCGGTTTCCAACCTGGGCTGTCGACGGAGACTGCGGTACTCTGCCTCAAGCATACTGTCCGGTACTACGTGGATAGAAAAACACCGGTATACGCATGCTTTTTAGACCTCTCGAAAGCTTTCGACTTGGTATCATATGACGTGCTGTGGAGGAAAATTCGTCAGACCGATGTTCCGGGAGAGATCGTTGATATTCTTGATTATTGGTACAGTCACCAGGTGAACGCTGTGCGATGGTCTGGTTCGGTATCAGAGTCATATGGTGTAAGATGTGGAGTAAGACAGGGGGGACTAACATCTCCTCGTCTATTTAACTTCTATGTTAATGATCTGATTGAGGAGCTGAGTAATACCGGAGTTGGCTGTTCGATTGACGGGAAAATGGTCAACAATATAAGCTATGCCGACGATATGGTGTTGCTGAGCCCCTCGATCAGTGCACTCCGGAGGCTGGTTGCAAAATGTGAAGACTTCGCCAGCGCCCATGGACTCAGGTACAATACAAAGAAGAGCGAGCTCTTAGTATTCAAGCCACGAGTAGTGAAGCTAGGTAGGATTCCTCCAGTTACTCTTAATGGTGTTTCTCTAAATAGAGTAAGACGCTTCAAGTACCTGGGTCACTGGGTCACAGATGACCTTTCAGATGAAGAAGATGTTGAAAGGGAGCGTAGGGCGTTGTCGGTCAGATGCAATATGTTGGCCCGTAGATTCACTCGCTGCACCAAAGAAGTGAAAATCACACTATTTAAGGCATACTGCCAATCACTATATATGTGTAGTTTATGGGTCAATCATACGCAGAAGACCGTCAGCGCCCTGCGCGTACAATATAATAATGGTTTCCGGATGCTGATGGGACTGCCGCGCTACTGCAGTGCGTCGGGTATGTTTGCCGAGGCCCGAACAAATGATTTTTACGCCATAATTAGGAGCAGGGCTGCCTCCCTGATGCGGCGTGTGCGTGACAGCCCCAACAGTATCCTGCAAATGATTGGGAATAGGACAGACTGTCCCATCCTAAAGCATTGGGTAACATTGCATGTTACCTAAGCGAATTAGGCATCTTTTTTAGGTTAAATTAATATAGTTTTTTAAGTTTATCAATAGGTACTAACAATCTATGGATGTATTTTTCTTGGTCCGAAATAAAGATTATTATTATTATTATTTTGTTTTTAACTTTTAAGTTCTCGACTCCTTATTTTATTTTTGGTGTCGGTATAATGATGATCGCGGGCCTAGGCCAAACGACTATCATGAACTAATTCTTGATATGGGGTATCTTTGTCTGTTTGCAAAAATTTACGGACAATTCGGCAGGTGTTTAAGATGACTGATTTTTGAATGAGTGTGTAAAGTGATAGTGGTAGATGTAGAGATTGTAATGAGGTTTTTAACTGTGTTGGGATGATACCTGTGCTCGATAAGACTATGGGGACGATGTTTACTTTATTTAATTTCCAGATTCTTGTTATTTCATCTTTCAGTTCAGTGTATTTAGTTAGTTTTTCTGCAATGGTTTTCTGTATGTTATGAGTGTTCGGGACAGCTATGTCTATTAGTATGGCGGATTTGGCAGTTTTGTCTATAAGAGTTATGTCAGGTCGGTTGTAATGGATTGTTCTATCGGTGAGTATTGCTCTGTCATAGTACAATTTGTAGTTATTGTTTTCTAGTACTGTCTCCGGGATGTATTTGTAGTAAGGGGTAGGCTTAGGCGTTGTGATAAGATTATATTTAAGAGCTAGCTTTTGATGAATTATATTTGCCACTTGGTCGTGTCTATATTTGTAATCAGTCTGTACTATGGCCTTACATGCACCTGTTATATGTTGTATGGTTTCGGTTGAGGAATTGCATTTTCGGCATAAGTCTATTGTATCTGGTATTTTCATTATGTGTTTTCTGTAATTTCTAGTTTCGATAATTTGATCTTGGATCGCAATCATGAAACCCTCAGTCTCGGGGAAGAGCTCGCCTCGCCTCAGCCACTCGTTCGACGCAGAAATGTCGACGTTGACGTGGGTAAGGTCCTGGCGATGTCTTCCATGAAGAGATTTTGAGATCCATTCTTGCATTTTAAATTCCCTGGTGATTTGTTTTTCGTTGTTTTGTTGCGTGTAGTCATGAAGATTTAAGGGTGTGTGTTTTAGGTCATTTTGGATTATTGCTTTATGTAGAGCTGAGATGGACTCCTTACTGTGGAAATATGATCTTAGTGTGCTGATCTGTTTATTATGAAGATTAATTATGTCAATTAACCCTCGACCGCCATCTTCACGTGGTAACGTGTTTCTTTGGGTGGCAGCTTTAGGGTGATGTTTGCGGTATTTTGTCATTTTTGCGTTTATTACTCTTTGTAAGTATAGTAATTGGGTTTTGGACCACGGAATTATGCCAAACGAATATGTGAGTACAGGGATAGCGTAAGTATTAATAGCTTTAACAGTATTTTTAGCATTTAATTGTGATTTTAAAACTGAATTTAGCCGGTGTGTAAATTGTTTAGTTAATTTATCTTTCACTGTTTTAATGTTTATTTGGTTCGATTGATGGTAGCCTAAATATTTGTAAGTTTCATCAAGGTCTAAGGATTCAATAATTTCTCCACACTGGGTTTCAAAGGTGTGCTGATGCATCTGTCCTGACTTTGTACTATTGATTTTACATTTATCTAAACCGAATTCCATAGCTATATCTGTTGAAAAGTGTTCTGTTAATTTTGCTAACGTTTGTAAGTCGTTTTTTGTGGAAGCGTATAATTTAATATCATCCATGTACAGTAGGTGGTTAAGGTTGACGTATTTAGTAGATGTTGTATTGTTTTCCTCTTGTTTGTAACTAAGTTTGTAGCCTTTGTGTGTTGAGTTAAGCATATTAGATAAAGGATTAAGTGCTAAACAAAACCACAAAGGGCTTAAGGTGTCACCCTGGAATATACCTCTTTCTATTTTGATAGGATCGGAAATTATTGTATGATGTTTAGTGGGGATTTTTAGACTTGTAGACCAATTTTTCATTACTTTGGAGAGGAATAGGATAATTTTGGGGTGAATTTTATATATACTTAATATTTTTAAGAGCCAAGAGTGCGGGACAGAGTCGTATGCTTTTTTATAATCTATGTACATGGAATACAAATCCTTCTTTTGTTTTCGTACTTGTTGAAGTATAACAGAATCTATGGTCAATTGTTCTTTGCAGCCCTGACTAAATCTTTTACAACCCTTTTGTTGTTCAGCGATGATGTTGTTACCTTCTGTGTGTTCATAGATGTGTTCAGCTATACATGCTGTTAGGATTTTGTACGTTGTTTGCAAGCAGGTGATGGGCCGGTATTTAGCCGGATTAGTTGCGTCATTTTCATCCTTGAGTTTCATGTAAGTTATTCCCGTTGAAATGTAGGCAGGTACAAGATCTGGATTTTCTATAAATTTATTAATATGATTGTACAAAAATGGGTGTAGGTATGTAAATTTCTTAAACCAAAAGTTATGTATGTGATCTGACCCTGGTGATTTCCAGTTATGTAGTTTCTTTATAACTTTTATAAACGTAGTTAATCTAATTTGTTCGAATTGCATTTCTGAAATATCATTGTGGTTGCGTTCTTCTGTTGTTATGAGTTCGGAGTTGAGGTTGTGTTCTATAGGGTGCTGCCAGATGTTTGACCAAAAATTACGTAATTGATTGATTGGTGGGGTTTTATCTGCATAATTATCAGTTTGTCTATTAGTTGTGTTATCGTGTAATGTCCTATAAAACTGTTTTTCATTATTTACAAACTGATTATTTTGTTTTTTTCGTGTTGTACATATATTATATCTTTTTAACCTGCTTGATGTAACTGCTAATTTTTGTTTTAAAGTGTCAAGGACTAGTATAGGTTGGACGTTTGGGTTCTCGTGTATGGTGTGTAATGTGTGATCTTTTAAAATTGATTCTACTTCTCTTCTTAACCGTCTACTTGTGTTTCCATTTATATATTCTGAGACTTTACCTATTTTCGATCGTATATCCTCAAGACGTTTTTCTAACCTTAATTGCCATCTTGCTTTAAGGTTTCTTGCATTCTGCAGTGCGTCGTCTATTGTAGGCTGTACTTTAGAACCATTTATCTTAGCTGCTGTCCACGCTGCACAGTAGGTGATTGTCTGGAGTGTTTCAAAATTAGAGTCTATATTTATATGTTCGGGTAATAATTGGGTATTTATATATGTAACTGCAGAATATAGCTTTGTTGATGATCTTTGCTTAGGAATGTATGGTCTCTTGGTGGGATTAGTGTTTTTAAAATATGTGAGGGCATCTTGAAATATATGGTCAATTTCCGTATTCCTACCAAATGGGTTCGACAATGGTTCAGTTACTATCATGGCTTCGTGTACTTGTGTGTTTTGTGTTTGAACTAAATGTATTTGTGTTAGAGTTTCTTGTTGTAAGTAAGTGGTATTGGTATCTGATGTGCTGCAGTGGGGTTCGGTTGTTTGTGTCAGTGGAAGGGGTATTGTGTCTAAGTATTGTGTTACTTCGTTTTTTATTTCATTTAATCTTTTATCGGTTAAATATTTTTTTATTATTATAGCTCGCCTCTGATCTGCCACTCTTTGCTCAGATATGTGTGATAGGTGAGGGAATGTTTCGATGAATTTTTGATGTAATGGCTTTCTATATGCGGTTTTGTTTGTTTCCAGGTCTGTCAACTCATAGTATGTTTTGATAATGTACTCATTCATCTCTGTCGTCCATTTATTTCTTTTGCTAAGGGGGACCGTACTAGAAGTAGATGTTTGAGTTTGGGTATAATTTGTCTCGTTGTTTATACTGTTATGTTGCTGATGACTTAAACGATTGTTAGTTTGTGTGTATTTATTTATATTATTTTGTGCTTCGGTATATATCTGTGCTACTATGTCTTCAGGTAAGAGTTTACGTCTTACTATCGCTCTTCGCTGGTCGCCTAAGTTTTGTGGGGTTACTGTTATGTGTGGGAATGATTCAATGAATTTACTGTACAGCGGTTGGAGATAATTTTTGGTGTCTGTATCTAATGCAGTTAACTCGAGATATGTGCGTAGTAAAAATGCGTTCATATCAGTCGTCCATTTTCTACGCTTGCGATTTTCTGTAACGGGTGAAGGTTCTACGGCCAGGTCAGCCTCTTGCACAACGTCAGCAGAATGTTCAGTAGTTGTAATTGATATGGATTGTGGGTGATAAGATGAGTTTGTGTCGATGGAATGAAATGGTGATGGTGTGCGTGATGATTGCAGTGATGAATCTTCGGCTGTAGCATTATTTTCAGTAAGTGCCCGCCTGTTCAGCTTCTTACTGCCGATGGTTCGCATACTGTAGCACCCAGCATCGGCTCCAGATGCGCCCCGGCGATCCCCGGGCAGCGGCCCTAAACGTTTACTTTTACTGCGTGTCTCCATGTCACCTTAAAGGTCCATTGCCTTGTTGGCCGTGTAAGTTTTATCTGTACACGTGTCCGCCCCCCACGTGAGCATAGATGTTCAGCTCGGACGTAAGGTTGGTTTTTAGGGGGCTTATTATTATTATTATTATTTTCATGTGGACATCCGGGCTTGGGCCATTTGCATCAGTCAAGTATTAACTCTTTGTGTTCAATAATTATAAAAAAAAATAGTAGACGCCCCAGCCGATTTTTCATTTCGCGTAGTTTAGTAGGTACCGATGCATCCATATCAAGCGTCCTATCTTGAGCGGTATTAGAATTTTTCATAAAAATTAAAGTATTTTTCAACACCGTATTAGTTCCCGTTCCCAATGTGGAAATTCTGGTAATTTCTTTCTTATGCAACCCTACGGTACCTAATGGCTAATGTCCGCGTACCAAATTTTCAAGTGTCTAAGTTTAGCGTTTGAGCTGTGGCGTTGATATGTATTATTGTTATGTGTTTATTCTTTAATTAATAAATAAATAAATGTCAGTCAGTCGTTTTTCTTTAATATATTTAGATATTGTATAGTCTGGTGTAATTGTCACAGTATAACAGTTTAAAGTCGTCAAATAGTCAAAAGTCGTGGTCAAAATCTCATTAAAACAACGTGACGGTAGATCATCAATTATCATGCTGGTGGAACTTTACACGGGATAACAAATTATTGATCAAATAGGAAATCGCGTAATAACGTAATCGAACTCATAGGCTATTCTTATTTTTCTTCTTCTATATTCAGTATATAGTTAAAATAAGTACCCTAGGACGACGAGCTATTCGCTCGAAAGTAGAAAAAATCGATTATTTTTCTTCGATTTTTTCATAACCCCATCTCTAGTTACTTCAAAACCAAAACGTCACCCGCACCATCCTACGTATAGCATAGTATTACTACTCGGCAATAGATGTCAGTAAGAGTCGTATTAACAATTTGAGCAATTTTTCATGCCCGAAAACCCGGTTGGAAAGATGTTTTCTAAAAATTAAACCTAGCTAGATCGATTTATCGCCCCCAAATCCCTCTACATACCAAATTTCATGAAAATCGGTGCAGCCGTTTCCGAGATTCCAATTATATATATATATACAAAAACCTGCAGTGGGAATTAATCACCCTTTGTTATAGTGTACATGGACTTTAATGAACATGATTAAAAGCCTCCAGCGTTTGAAAAAAACTGAACTAACAAAATCATTTTTATCGACCATTTTATCGATAGAAATTTCTCCCAACACTGTTAAATGTACGTAAACGGAACCTACTAACCTTCCTAATATTAGCGAAATTTTCTACGTTTACTTACTTGTTCGCTCTTCATCGTTCGTTACATGTGTAAGGCCCGTGTTTTTTGTAAATAAAGGTTCGGTTTCAAGATCGTAGTAGGTATAGTAGATAGCATAACACAACCCATAACACAAACAATGAATTTCTGCTGAAACCACGAACTAATAAAGCGAGCATAGCTGCTCCTCCAGAACATACAAGTCTTCCATGAGTTTCTCCACATTACCACGCTCGTTTCATTATTATTCATTGAAATTTCTTATTTTTTGTAATTATTATTTACTTCCTACATGTTTGTTTATTTTGTCAAAATTGTCGCTGTCATCAAATTACCATAATCTATGGTCCAAAGGATCATTCACATGAAAGTAGGTAAGTAATTAAGTCGTTAAATCACGTTCGATCGTCGTTGATCTATCAAATCTCAATTTGTCAAAATATTTTACTGAATATTTACTGAGATTTGGTATGAGCTACAAAATATGTTTCAAGTTAAGTAAAAGTATAAATTTAAAATAGTAAAAGCTATTACGAAAAAGGCTCAAAAGTCCACCTTCAGCAGCAATGCATAGGCGTGTTCGTTAGAGCATAGAATCCCTACTCATATGATTAGGGACACCAAGAATTGTAGCAGCTCGGCTTTGAAGAATTGTAGTACTCGTTCATGGATTTATACGGAAATTATCCAATTCTGTCTCTTCCATATTTGGGTCCGGATTGCTTGGTCGTCCTTCGGGCCTATTTCCTCTAAATGAACCGGTGAAGCCGCATAACCATTTTCCGGAAACAGTCGCTGGAAGGCAACCTACGTTGTTCCGCCTCTGGTCTCCCATCAATAAATCGCTCACAATAAAGCTCAGGTGCTTGCTCAAGGTTTCCATCAGCTGCCCCCACACATAAAATCATCTAGTAATATTCGTTATTGCTGTAGAAATCCATTTTCAATAAGTAAGTCCAGTTAAGAGAATGAAAATTTCAGTATTATTATTCTTCCACGAAAAAGTCATATTGATGCTGTTCGACATACTGATCTCAGCCTACCTACCTACCTACATGCTACTCATTAATCTCTAGCCTATTCGCGACAAAGTGTGAAATGCCCATACTTTAGTTTATTTTTTTAACTTTATTTTTTTTCAATGGCAATCTTGTGATTGTCTGTGAATCAATCTATGTTTAGTTTATGACGTCTGATTGACGGTTACATGTCACCCATCTACAACCAAAACATGTTGATATGATTAAGTTTTATTGTGAATTTATTGAGATATTTGTGTGATGCTGCTATGTAGTTCATCGAATGTGAATCATTTACTCGTATAATACAATATTCATAAGTGGATGTCGCTGGTAATCGTCGTTCTTAGGTTAGTATTTCAAAAGTCAATTCCTTCATTGTTTACTTAAGGGATGGGCGCGATTTTGTAGTGATATCGAAAACAGCAAGTGGTCATGAAATTCGATAAGTAGTTTAATTCCTTTATATGAAGATATTCTTAATTTCCTCTATGTTGTTCCATTAATAAAGGCTTTCTCTATAGGCCCTTCAATTCCCACTGCAGGTTTTTGGTTTTTGTAACACCCTGTATGGATAATACGTGAATATAAAAATAAAAATAAATACAATTCACGCCTTTAATCCCAAAGAGGGGTAGGCAGAGGCAATTGCTAAAGCAAGTACCCACGGTTCACGCGCGCGTATTTAACCCAACGTGACAGGGGGTGAGCCCATCGCCGTTATAGGGTTCACGCACCTTGTGGTGTGCGTGTTTCATCACGATGTTGTCCTTCACCGTACGAGCGTTGCGTTGCGTACATAGGCTCTGAAAAAGAGTCCCATTGGTACACGTCCAGTAGCCGGACTCGACCCGGACCTCCCGGTTACAAGTCAAGTATCCGACCAACTGGACCACAGACGAGAACTTTTATACTGTGTCTCGAGTACTGGTGGAGATCAGCGCTGAGATGTTGTGTTAATCCACGTCACTCCCAGCACACGCTGAATCAGAGCCCTTTTGCATTTGCCACGTCTAATCCGACAATGTTCACTTGTTAATATCTGTGTTTGTTTTCTCTAATTGTTAATTTTCATTATTCTGTCATGGTTTATTTAAGTGTACGTGTCAAATGTAAATAAATAAATAAAAATGTTGGTTCGTAAGTTATTTCATTCATTCATGATTGAGGGCCGGCATAGACTAGTGATCAGGACTTCAGACCAAACACACTACTACACTTGCAAACCGCGTACCACCTACTTCTCCACGTACTTCTGTGTATGATGTGTTCTGGATCCAAACTGTCACTTTTACTACTAACTTGACAGTTTGGATCCCGATTTGCCCTGATAAGGGACAGAAGATATCGCCTCTTACTCTTTCACTCCTGCATGTCTTTCATAACGTTGTCGGTGTAACGGTGTATAAAATCTTCCGCGGTATTTGATTATTCATGAATTCATAATATGTGTAATTAATTCGATTTTAAAATGTATTATATTAAAAGTTGTTCATTTTGTCGAGCCCAACACTAAGACCATTGCATTGGAACCCAGCTCCATTTACACGCAGTAATCTTTAAAAACGGCGATGTGCTCACCCCCTGTCACGTTGGGTTAAATACGCTTGGTGAACCGTGGTCATTTGCTTAGCAAGTGCCTCTGCCTACCGACCTCTTTAGGGTTAAAATGCGTGAAGTGTATTTTTGTTATTAATCTATTATCTACTATATAAAAATAAGTCGGGGCTTTCCTCCCTGACGCTATAACTCCAGAACGCACAAACCGATTTCCACGGTTTTGCATTCGTTGGAAAGGTCTCGATCTCCGTGCGGTTTATAGCAAAGAAAATTCAGGAAAAATTTCAACAGAAAAGCGGGAAATGCGTCAATTCATCTTTTAATCACCAAACGAAATGTTACATAAAACAACTCCATCTGGTGGCGAAACGAAGTTCGCCTGGTTTGCTAGTTAATCTATAAAAAAAAAAAAAAAAAACACTTCACGCCTTTTAATCCCAAAGCGGGGTAGGCAGAGGCACTTGCTAAGAAAGTGCCCACGGTTCACCAAGCGTATTTAACCCAACGTGACAGGGGGTGAGCCCATCGCCGTTATAGGGTTCACACACCTTGTGGTGTGCGGGGTTTCATCACGATGTTGTCCTTCACCGTACGAGCGTTGCGTTGCGTACATAGGTGCTGAAAAAGAGTCCCATTGGTACACGTCCAGTAGCCGGACTCGAACCCGGGACCTCCCGGTTACAAGTCAAGTAGCCGACCAACTGGACCACAGACGCGCTTCAAATTCTTTGCTAGTTAATCTATTAAAAAAATCACCATCAGCGCCAGCACGCATCACCAGTGGAGAGCACCTTGACGGATCTCTCAGTGTGATGTCGCCCTTGACTTGGGCGGCGCGGCCTTTGGTTCCCTAGGGGCCCTTGCCCCCGCTGCCCTCGGCGCCCCATCCGCACGCGTTACACTTTGCCCGACCGATGTACGAAAGAGGCGGAAAGGAAAATAGTGGGAATGTCAAACGAAATGTCGACGAACTTAAAGCAGTCAGTGTTGAAGGTGATAGTTTATTTTTATTGTTTGTTCACAAGTTACAAATTTCCCAAGTTTATACAAACTTACCCAAATAACAAAAACCGTACTAAAATATAACTGACAGAAATCACCTGGACGCTAGCGACATCTAGATAAGAAATTTTTCTAGTTTGAACATTCTGTGAGTGACTAAAACTTACCTATGATCCTGACCGCAACATACACTAGTGATGTTCTCTTTACCCAAGTTCTTGATGTTATGCGTCACCATGCTGCCTCTGTATTGTTCCTGATCGTTGACCTTCCGGCCACACTGGCCGTACGCATTGTTGCCCAGTGTGAACACACCCTCGTTGTCTGTGAGTATCGCTGTGTGAGCCCTGCCGGCTGACAGGCCGGTTATCTGGAAATTCAATACATATATTGATTCAGAGCGTCTGTGGTCCAGTTGGTCGGATACTTGATTTGTGATCGGGAGGTGTACGTGTACCAATGGGACTCTTTTTCAGAGCCTATATACGCAACGCAACGCAACGCTCGTACGGTGAAGGAC
>SJJU01005496.1:0-47277 GCA_012932125.1 Conopomorpha cramerella | reverse complement strand
ATCAGGCACTGCGATTGGTCGAAACAAGCTAAGTCTCACGAATAGTGTGTCTTTCTTGACGCGCTTGCTAGGGCTGTTGGAGTACCAACGGGCCATTTTTTTATTTTACTCAATACAATACAACCAGCGTCTGTGGTCCAGTTGGTCGGATACTTGACTTGTAACCGGGAGGTCCCGGGTTCGAGTCCGGCTACTGGACGTGTACCAATGGGACTCTTTTTCAGAGCTATGTACGCAACGCAACGCTCGTACGGTGAAGGACAACATCGTGATGAAACCCGCACACCACAAGGTGTGTGAACCCTATAACGGCGTGGCTCACCCCCGTCACGTTGGGTAAAATACGCTCGGTGAACAGTGGGTACTTGCTTTAGCAAGTGCCTCTGCCTACCCCTCTTTGGGATTAAAGGCGTGAAGTGTATTTTTTTTTTTTACTATACAACCAAATGTTCCCCGATTGTCAATCACGCAATTTAGACAAAAATATAGCTGCTATTATTATTTTTAAGTCCCGGACTAGTAAGCGTTAATACAACATGTATTCATACTAGAGGTACATTCTTCGTTATTTTTTCCCGCTATATTCGAATCCCGAGATAAAAAGATTCTTCGCCCCGAAGCCACACAAATATTAACATGAGTAAAACATTAATCTGCTTCAAAGTTTCTGTGTATTAAGTAAGTATAAACAACTGTCCCGCACTGATACCTATCTACATATTATAAAAGATCCAAATCCGTCTTAAAGCGTACAATATTTCTGCCACTGCTCATATAAAATGTTTAATAACAGAGGATCAAGTTTTCCGCTTGAATATTGTCGTAGATATTTCAATATTGGTGGGATTAGCTGCCTGTTTAAACACGACACCCGCCTCGTGCGTATATTGGAGTCGACCTTATGGACCCTTCAAAGTATACATCCAATACTAAATAAACCTTGTAGATAATAGTAACTGTACGTATCGCAAGTTCAAATTAATCTTGCTTAGTCGCCGCTAGAAATGGTCCATTTTCACAAATACAATTTCATTCAAAAGACCCTATGTGATGTTTGCACGGGAAATGCGAAAATCGATTGGTCTATTGTAGGTGAAAAATGCGTATATCTGATTATTTGCGTTTACAAAATGTCAGAAGCATTATTTAGTTCCGGGAAGAGTAGTCAGTGCTCTATGTAACTAATCAGTTTAATTCATGTTCACAAGAATTACCTGATCTGCTCGCTTAGCGTAACTACACACGAAACTGATCCCTTTCAATAAACAATGTTCGAGTATTATGGTACATCGCTCATTTACTGCAACAACGCGATATCACAAAATGTGACACTGTTGAAATAACATTCTTATTACGATTACTAAGGATTCTTTTCTCAATAACAAAATGGTGTGAAATATCGCGTTGTAGTAAATAGCTTATCTTTATAACTAGCGGCCCGCTTCGGTTTCTCACGAATACTGCGTCTTTCCCTGCTAAAAAAATAAAAATACGTAAATATATTTCACGCCTTTTAATCTCAGAGCGGAGAGGCAGAGGCACTTGCTAAAGGAAATGCCCACGGTTCACCAAGCTTATTTAACCCAGCGTGACAGAGGGTGAGCCCATCGCCGTTATAGGGCTCACACACCTTGTGGTGTTCGGGTTTCATCACGATGTTGTCCTTCACTGCACAAGCGTTGCGTTGCGTACATAGGCTCTGGAAAAGATTCCCATTGGCACACGTCCAATAGACCTCCCGGTTAAAAGTCAATGATCCGACCAACAGAACTACAGGCGCTATTTATTTATTTATAAGTTAAGGACAGCCAACAAGGCACACACGTATACTTACATACTATAATGAGCATTTTAATTTTACAATGTAACATGCTGCCCTACTTATAGGCTACCACTAATATTTTAATAGTAAGTAGGTAGTAAAACAATGAAGAAAAGAAGGTTATCCAACAAAATCAATACATAGTTACACTAGTTTAACAATGGTTCACATGAATTAAATACTTACAGTACACAACAAAAATATAAATAACAAATAGCAAACAATTTAATACAAATCACATGGAGTGGCAGATAAAGCCAGAATTTTATTTCGCAGTACCGAGATGTCTATACTGAAAATATCTATATCTAAAGATTTCGATATTTTATTACTATTAATACGGTTTTCCCTGCTATATTATGCATATAGTCAATGCTCAAAGTCCTGACTTATTCTTTCATCACTGACTGAGAATCGTTCGGTCCAAAACCTTAAAGCTGAAATTTTGCACGCACTCAAAGCTCAAACGTTTATGATGTTCACGTGAGATAAGAAAAGATTTTTTTGTAAAAAGAGGGGTGCAAGTTTAAATTTACATAATAACAAGGAAACACTGTGAATAGTGTATATTGGTAAAACAACGTTCAGCCAGATCAGCTAGTTATACATATGTATAAACCTTCCTCTGTAATCAATATCTATATATATAAAAGAAAGTCGTGTTAGTTACTCCATTTATAACTCTAGAACGGCTGAACCGATTTGGTTGAAAATTGGTGGGGAGGTAGCTTAGAACCGGGAGACGGACACAGGATACGTTTTACCCCGATCCTGTTGGTCGCGTCGCTATACAGAGTAGGTAGGAGGTATTGTTTGTATGAAATACTGAAATCGCGGGACGTCCACTAGTATCTATTAAAAATCTACATCAATTCTCCAATTCATTTCGTACTTTTAAAGATATGTTATAAGCAAACAGACAGCATGAATACATCTTTGTTTTATACAATTTAATGATGCCTACTCCTATGTAGTTTCACGAGTTTATGATCGGTTGCGATCAGAAAATCGAAGAAAGTCTACGAGATCTTTGTAAAAAGAGAGAGCTATAGTCTGCGCGTATGCTAAGGCTATCTCATCTGAATAACTGTATTAGTTTAAGCAAATGATATAAAAGATGGCGCATGTAGTTTCGGTTTGTTTATGGCCGATCTAAGAAATTATACTGAAATGGGAGAGGTATTTTTGTAGATTGTGTAAATCCTATTGTTGGAACTGACATTGATCAAGGCAAGTATTGAGTAGACAACTATAAACGGAGGTAGACCATATTTTAAAGGACTAGTAAATTATATATGGACATATATATTTATATATATTGGATCGACGTCTACCAGGGTGGAAGGAGGTTACCCATAATAGAGAGAAATGCAAATCCTGGGAGGAGGCCTTTGCCCAGCAGTGTGAAACGAACCAGCCAAGATAAAAAAATTAATATTTTTTTAATGGATTGAAATAGTGATGTGATATTAGTATAATGAAAACTACAAGAACCATTCGATACACAGAAAATTATAGGCAAGAATTTTTATATTTCGTGCCACGTGTACATCACTGAGGTAGCTGAAAAGTAATAAATAATAATTTCGAACATAAATAAAGTTAATTTGCAACTTCTGCGTGACTTGTCAAAGTCTCTGAATACAATCCTTTTTCAACAATATAAGACGTTTTCCTCATAATTAGAAAACATAACAGTGTGACTGCCTACACAGCCTCCCCCGTAATATTTGTAAGACATTTTGTACATATTAGCAAAGTTAAGTGTTGTCAAGTAGGTAATTAACAAGAAAGGGTTCCTTTGTACCTATTGTTTTCGTTTCCACTCAGATGAACAATTTTGTTAATAAAGTAAATATCAGGGAAAAATGTGATTTTAATTATAGTCAAATTCAATATTAAGGTGGACGTGGTAACTGAGTCGCAAGCAATGTCCTACCTTTTAAGGGTATGTCCTAAGTTTATTATGAAACACGAACTGAAAGAGCAAAGTCTGCGATTTAGCCCACAGGATCGCAGAGCTGAAGGCTGATAAGATAATACTCCATACTCAACTCAATACTCAATAATTTATTGCTTTTCCACAATGTGTTATAAGGTCTTAAGTACAATTGAGGTACAATCGTGGAATCTGTAGGGCACAGCAATATTAACATACCTATACATTTTGTAACTTACATTTGAACATTAAGTAACAATAATATAAAAAACCTACATTTCAACTAAATTAAAGTTTTACAGGTAGCAGTGGATAAATATGGGTTGATTATGACGATGATGATTAAGTTAAGTTTAATATTCCCATGTAGGCACTTAAGTGTAGGTACTAAGTAGAGAGAATATTAGTTTAAAATATAACGTTATATATAGCCCGATGGCTGATGGGATCTGAAAGTCTTAGAGTGACGGTCTTGAATGCGAAAGTGCCATATGGTCCATGAGACCGATCGTTTTGGCACGCCTTTCTAGCTTCCCCAGTATACTTCAGTGATCTGACATGATGACTTATACAGAGTAATTACCTACTTAATTGTAACAATATTAAATAATCAGTCTCTGTTTACAAAGTTCTTACTTATTTCGTACACAAACGTTTCATCTAGTTATTTCGCGACAGTGTGTACATATATGCATCCTGAAATTAGCTTGGGATAGACGTGAAATTGTACAGAAAGTTACTCAGAGGATAGAGGGGGATTCGGTAGCATTTTATTTGAACATTATTACAAATTGTAGGCACGACATACATACACTTTACGCGTTTTAATCCTAAAGCGCAGAGGCACTTATACGTATTTCACCCAACGCAACGCCAAGCCCATCGCCGTCATAGGGTTCACACACCTTGTGGTGTACCGGTTTCATCACGATATTGTTGCGTACATAGGCTCTGAAAAAGAGTCCCATTGGTACACTTCTAGTAGCCGGACTCCAACCCGCAACATCCTGAATGCAAGTCAAGTATCCGACCAACTGTTAGGTTAAGTTATGCAATAATGTGTGTTGGCTGCTAGCTGTAAGCATTATATGTATTTGTAAATAAATAAATAAATAAACTGGACCACAGAAGCTCTCACTACTAGGACTCCTAATACCGGGACGTCCACTAGTTCACACATAAAATGCCCGAATGCAAATAAAACCACAAATGATGATTAGAAACGACCCAACAGATGCTAGAACGGCTTGTCTAAACTAATTAGTTAGGTCCCTTTCATGTTCTGTCAACGTAATGCCGGACGGCGTACTTTTTTGTTCAGTCCAGCCTTTGGCGAGCGCGCGAAATTACAAATCCCACCAAAAGCTGCACTGTTTTGAAGTGTTCGTGGAATTTGCTTCGTATAATCCTTTTTCACCACACCAACTGTGTGAGTGGAGCTCTAGTTTTGTTCAATTAAAGGTGGAATTTTGAATCGAACTGAGGACGTCGCTCGAACAAAAAGTTTAGTATCAACGTATTCATTGTTGGCACCGGCAAAAGGTTCTGCTTCTATTTATTTATGAAGCATTGTTATGTCCTTTATTGTGACGACAATGCATAAAATTTTCTTCGGCGGTTTCAGCCGTAAGCCGTATATCAAAGGAACCGTATTTCATAAATTGTCAGTGGCATTGTTATCGGTCGGAGGTAGTTATTGTATTGTTTTATTTGTGGCGCAAATAATTGGGATATGTATGGCTTCCGGTATAGGCCATATAGTGCCAATACCCGAGATTGTACAAAGTGAAACTGGTAATATTGTTCAATTTGAGTGGTCGTTCTATGTTCTAATTATATTACAAACGCGAATGTTTGAATAGTTACTTTTTCACGCAAAAACTACTGAACGGATTTCAATGAAACTTTACATATACATCTATGGCATATACATCATAATAATGTACATGCTGTATTTTATTCCAAAGTTACCACGAAAAAAGATAAACAGCGGGTAACGCCGGGGTAATTACGGTACTATTATAAACTAGATTAAAATTAATACAAAAACAATGAATACAATAAATAAATACTGAATACAAAAGTATTGAACTATATTTTTTTTTAAAGATGCCCATTTTTATACATATAAATAAAAATACCTATCTGTGGGGACCGTTTTAATACAAATTAATAAAGACAAAACTGCAAAAACGGGATATCTAAAGTCTAAAAGACGTCCATTATTCCCTAAGGCATGCCTGTATAATAGCACAATCTAGAATTTCACGACAATACAAACAATAATATCACGATTTCAAAACAATAGCGCAAATATCTGATTTTATGTTACAACCGTCGAAGCACGTTATATTATTAATATTGGCATCTAATTATATTTATACGAGATGAAGTTTTAAAATCATGATAGAGAAAGCTCTATTGGAATGAGGTAATCATGTACCCTATGATGAGAAGTTTTTTAAAAAATCAACCTGTCAAAGATATTTGAAAACGAAAGAGATCTACTACTTTATTCTATGATCGTTCGTCTTCATTAAAAAATTAAATACATTTATTGACACATAGCACAAAAAATACTCTTCCATCCATCCATCTTTATTACTTACCCTCACCTCCGCGATAACAGTAATCGAACCCGGAACCCTGACCGAAAGGACGCCGTTCTACCCACTAGACTAACTCGGTCGTACAAGTTTACACGTACTTGATGATATCGTTCATCCATGAGTCCCCGCAATGCAGTGCCCGGGCCATAACATAATAGAGAAATATGTAGTATCGCAATGCGTCGACGTGGCGTATATTTCTTTTCACACTCCTGAATGGAACGAAAATAAAAAATAAATACACTTCACGCCTTTTAATCCCAAAGCGGGATAGGTAGAGGCACTTGCTTAGCAAATTCTCACGGTTAACCAAGTGTATCTAACCCAACGTGACAGGGGGTGAGACCATCGTTCACGCACGTTGTGGAATGCGGGTTTCAACACGATGTTGTTATTTACAATATGGGCATATCGATAGCGATACTTTGCGTGACATATCTTTTAAAAAAAATAGGATTCAAAAGTACTATAGGATCAGAAAAGTAGGGAAAAGTAGATGCTTTCAATTTATTAACCAGTCTATGTCGATTGTATTTAGGTATCAGACTTGTTTTCATGTTAGTTTTGTGCTCCATCGTAGACCACATTGCTGCTTAACATCAGGCAAGATGGTGGTTAAACGCTTGTTCTTAAAGATAAAATGTACGGAATATATACCAATTACGACCGTCAATAAAGATATTCATCCCAATAGTATAGCAGTGGGTAGTTTATAATTACATACAAATAACACGTGCAATTTCATGGTATGGTTCCAAAAAGTATAAGATATTTTAGTATTCTTGTTCGAGTATCTTAAAGCTCTTGATTGGGTGCACCGATTTAGATGATTTTTTCTTTGTTTGAAAGCTGGTGCTTTCCGTTTAGTCCCATTTAAAAAAAATCGAATCTGAAGTACTGATGACTATGGAATCCACGAGAAAAACACAAAAGTCTTTATATTTTAATGGTTGAAGTCGATTCTTTATTCTTTAAAGATATGTATATTACATGCACTTATCTTCTTTTATTACAAAATTTATTACAAACTTACTGAAACTGTTCTATCTGTATTTGGCATACAACAGGCTTCACTAGATTTTGGTATAACTTTGGAATAAATTATGATAATATGCACGACTCACAGTAATACTATTTTCCTACATATACTAGAATGTCTTTAGATACTCGCAGTCTGACAAAATATCTCAAAAAGTGAATTTTGGATATAAACATCCATGGACTGTAATGGTAATGGAAATAGAATTCCATATGTACTTTTGTACCATGAAAACGTACCTTCAAAACATTAAACTAATATTCCTCTTTAGCTCAGAGAATCCTTTGGTGTTGTGAATAGTCTAGGAAACTAAATTTCCTGTTACGCCCGAACGATTCTAATTGAAGTGTTCACTTTTCATTTTGCCAGTAGGTTTTTGACATGCACATACTTTTGATGTCACTATCACAAAGTGGGGAAACAGCCCTACCAATTTCAATTAATTCGCTCTACACACCGACAAAGCTGTTTGTAGTAGAAAGTTGTCATTATCAGATTAGTACAATACCGTCAATTTACTTTGACTTATATAACTGTGCGTGGAAATAATGTTGCAGCTATTCAATTTTAAAAATAATTCACACCTTGTAATTCCCAACCAGACTTGGCAGAAACACTTGCTAAGAAAAGGCCCAAGCTTAGTATTTTTGATCGACGAAAAAACGGAGGAAGTGCCTCCTAAAATTCTATATTTTTTTAGTATATTTTTTTTGTATGATCTTTCACAGAGTAGTCCGATTTTTTTAATGCACGGGGTATACGGTTCTTTTTTAATTATATCCGAACGTCACGGGTGAATAGGTACCTAATGAACAAGTGTGCTACATCGTAGACCACATCGCTGCTTAACATCAGGCAGGATGGTGGTCAAACGCTTGTTCATAGTGATAAAAAATGCTATCGTTATAGGATTCACACATCTTGTGGTATGCGGATTTCGTCACGATGTTTTCTTTGAACGTATTAGAGGAGTAAGAGACCAGGGGGCCAAGTCTGCTACACTCTCGTAGTTACATCATAGCGTCAAACCCAATGCACATCGTTTCCGCTATTTCGATGTAAGAGCGATGCATCTACCAAAGTATAGTAGACTTAGACCCCTATCGGTGCACGCCTAGCGCGCCCGATGTCGAACCCACAACCTCTGGATAGTAACATAACCACGCAGCCGCAGACTCCATTATTATATATCATTATTTTATTACTAGTGGATTCGACAGATGTTGTCCTGTCTTAACTATTAATATGAATATCTAGGGTGGCCTGTGCCCAGCAGTGGACGACATTTTTTTCTTTCATAAGAACCTTCTGCTGTCATTAGTGAGCACAACAAAAGAAGAATTATCGAAATCGGTCCACGCGTTCCGGAGTTATGGAATGACAACGAAAAGTGGCTTTGATTTTTATATAATAGATATTCCTTGCAGAAATAAAATTAAATAATTAGCTTATTAATTATTTTGAATCCAAATCTTTCATATGAACCTTCTGCTGTCATTAGTGAGCACAATAAAAGGAGAATTAGCGAAATCGGTCCACCCGTTCCGGAGTTATGGAATGACAACGAAAAGTGGCTTTGATTTTTATATAATAGATATTCCTTGCAGAGATAAATAATTAGCTTATTAATTATTTTGAATCCAAATCAATATGTGACCGCCCATAGCAATTCTACTGGTTTCGGCAGTTCCAGGAATCGCTGGCCAAAATACCGAAATAGATTACTACAGAGATTTATTACGTTCCTACCAGTCCCACGTTAGCCACTAGATACACACATAAGGTAAAAAAATATAAAGTAGGTCCTTATAATGTTGTCAAAGAAGCACCCACACTCCAATTTTTAATCTGATGGACCAATTTAACAGTTCCCATTCAACGAATGTTGTACTCTGCTGCAATCAAGTTAGAGTAGATTTTACAAGACGAAGACAACTTGTGTTTGTATTACACGTTCAGTTTATATTTACATAAGAATATAGTATCCTATCATATTGAACACATAAGAACTGTCAAATTCGAGCTTTGAATTAAAAAAATGGGTATTCTATCCGTAGCTACTGCTATACTATCCGTACTACTGTACAATCTGTTATTCAATCGTAAATTTCAAACTAAAATCCATATGTTGACTTTCGGACAATATGTGCTGAAAGTTATGATTTTGAACTGTTCATGTTTGTCACAAATATACACTCGTGAGCAAAATAAAAAGAGTCATATAAAACATCAATAAATTATTTAATTCCGATACTAGTCATATTTAATAAAAGGTTATAAGGTAATGCTTTATTCTTATCCTTTTCGCTATTTTATAGTCTATAAAAAATAGTTTCGTTTGCTCGGTTAGCTCCGCTTCATTGTGAAATGTTTTAGAAGTTGTGCACACAAAATTATGTCTATAATAATACCCCGGCAGTTATTGTTTAAAAAAATCAATGACAAGCAGATACCACCATAACTTCATAAGAGGTACGTTGAAGTCGAAATCGGGTGTATTATTGTGTTCTCATTACGACAGAGGACAAAGTTCTGACGTCACAATGGACTCGTCACTTTATGAAATGGGCCTGCGCTTGATTAATGACCAGCACATTCACTAAAGTACCTCTAACCAGTGTTCATTGAACTGTCAGTTATATGAAGTTCAATGACGCAAAGTACGCACAAAACGAACCACAGTCGAGGTACAATGTTTTGGCAATAAAGTAAGTACCTACCTACTTGTTGTTTTGTACAGGGTTAGAACGTCGTGTGCAGAAGGGGGGAAAGTCATTAAACATAAGTTCAGTGGCTTGCGTTTCTTACGGAGACTAATTTTCTACATAGATATCACCACTTAGTACAACAAAGTCGCTTCTCGATGTCTATATCTATGTATGCTTAGATCTTTAAAACTGCACAATGGATTTTGATGCGGTATTTTATTAAAGAGATATGTTTACATGTACTATAATAAAGTAGAGAAACACTAAACTAATATGAGACCGTTAGCGCTAAAGTGGCCTAAACTAAGTCCAATCAGTTCCACACATATAGGGTTTATTAGAATAATAACTTTGACTTTTGAGTGTAGATTTTTATGGATCCTTATTTTTGTCCAAATGTTTTTTTTTTGTAATTAAAATTTTAGCTTTAGCGCTGACGGCCTCATATTATCTTTATTAAGTATCGGCGTTGTATTCGTGCGAAGCCAGTGTAGGTCTATAGTATTTTATTAACTAAATCACATTTTTTAGTTCCATTTACGTCTTAAGCCACTGTATCAACATTCTTTACGCAAACAATTTGAGGGGCCTTTCTTTTCTTCGAAAAAATACACCACGGTTAGGTACTTCTTCAAACAATATTGTTCTAAGGATTACACTGAATTTTTTAGACCTGCTCTGTTGTAAGTAATGACTGTAAACTTTTCCTTCACCGTAAGAACGCTGTTTAACACTTTCCCTGACAGAAAACGGCTAAAGTAGTTACAACAATAAAACGTTTATTTTATGTGTTATAATTAAAGTTAACGGTAAGTAAAAGAAAATCTATTGGTACACTCATCAGACACTGTCTTCGAACCTGTAACCAGTTTTCAGTTACTTTTATCCTTAAATCACAGCTGTTCTTCTATAGACCCATCTCACACTAATATTGGGTGCAAACAGACAATACATCTCCGAATAACATCCAAGAAATTGTCCTTAGAAAGACAGATGCGCAACCACAAAATACTTCCTCAATCCGCGTAATTTATCCGACCTACACCATAGACCTACTTTACTTTGACTGATCGTGATTAAGTCCAATAGATTCATTTATCTTGGAGATAAAGGAGACGGAGGCGTACCAACGGAAAATAGTTAATTTTAGTGTTGATAGCTTTTGCGGGTAAGTGGGTGTCGTCAACTTGTCAATTCGTTAGAAAGCTTGTTGATAGGTTATCGGTATACTGTGTTTTAGTAGAGAGTGTAGATTTACTTTACTTTAATGAAAAAAATAAGTAAGTATTGTCACCTATTTATGGTATTATTGAGCGACGGAGAGACTGTAACCAGCAACATAAGTATATGTCCATCTAAGCCATAATTCAGGCTAAAAAGGACTTAGGAGGCATGTCTTTAAAAGTTGCATAATGTCCATATCACAGAGAGTTGTGAACGTTGGTGCTATATTTTTTGTGAATATTTTTTTATGTATGATTGTGAGGCGTTTTTTTTTACTATGATGATGCTCGTCTGTAGTCAGCGATTTTTTTTAAATTACCTTAGTTACTTATAATACGAAAAGTCTATATCACATACACAGTGGCGTTGTAAGTCTTCTTCGTCTGCAAGCGTTTCTAGTGAATTATCATAAAGTAAGATTGAAAACACAAGCACAATACCAACATCGTGCATTAGATGAAACCTTTATTTGCATATCAGATCTATGAACACAACACGAGATATTCCGTGTTATACTTAATGACAGTAACTTATTCGTATCGCCGCTTTAGTGTAAAGGATGGTTGATTTAAACTTGCTTTGGTGCCTAGTTGTTTATTCTATCGGATGTTTATTTTCTATAAGTATAATACTAGCTAACCCAAAAGTTGTTTTGCCAATATATGTACATTATTAACAGTGTTCCACCGCTATGACACACATCATCATCATCAGCCCATACCCATACCACATAAATCTAACACATATGATATGGTGTTATGATAAGTGTTATTATTAATAGTGTTAACTATACAAACTACCTCCGTGTGGTGACGGCGAATAGAATACATGTGTCACCACCCCAGCCCACGTTTCCCGTCGTGAGGGTCATAAGAGGCAACCGAGGGAACTCTCCAGAGGACGAGCAACAGCGCTCTCTGTAAGTTAAACCACAACACCACTGCGATCGCCCATCCACCTGCCAAGCTTGGCGATTATTAGCATTACCCCCAAATGATCACGGATGTCATTGGGGGAGGCCCAGTCCATCTGTTGACGTCATGTGGCTGATGATGATGATACGACTACACAAGCTTAAGGATGCCTCGCGTCACATTATTATATAGCTCTACTTGCTGAGTGTGAACGATCTCAATGCATTTTTCTCATTGAGCGGCCGGGCCGCCCATGTAATGCACGAACAATTATATTGAGTTGTTTTGCTGATAGGAAGCATAGAAAATGATAATATTCATAAAAGTTTTTTTGAAATTACCGGAAATTGATTTTTTATAATAAACTAGTGAACGCCCCGCGATTTCATTCGCGTAATTTCAGTTCTTCATACAAACTATAACGCCCTCTACATAGCGACGCGACCAACAGGATAGGGGTAAAAAGTCATCTTGTATGTCCGTCTCTCGATTCTAAGCTACCTCCCCACCAATTTTCAACCAAATCGGTTCAGCCGTCTTGAGTTATAAATAGTGTAACTAACACGACTCTCTTTTATATATATAGATGGCCACTGGCCATCCTATTGTCCATTATTTTTTCAGATACAACTTGAGTAACTATACCTTAGCTAATTGTCATTACCGACAGCTTAATGAGAAGTGTCCTCGAGAAATGGCATTACCTATTGTAGCATGATTTATTAACCCTTTCGGCGACAGTAAACCAGACATAATAGACGTTTTATTGTTACAGCGTCTACCAGCTGGTCACTGTCACCGAAAGCGTTAATAATTACATGGATCTGTGTACAGTCGACCAAGACAATGATGTAGAATCTCCTATATAACTGTAATATTGTTATGGTAGGGTGGTTTGGGCATATAGAGAGAATGGATTAAAGGCGATTGACGAAAGAGATTTATATGGGTGATGTAATGGGCCGAGTGAGACAGACCAGATTGGTGATGTCCTGGCCGAAGGTGGCGTGAAAAGTACTCGAAACCGAAGGTCATGTATGAAAAGAAGTATTATTGTAGATGAAGCGAAAGGGGTATGTCAGGACCGTGACAAATGGAGATCTGTAGTCTCTGCCTACCCCTCTGGGAGACAGGCGTGAAGTGTATGTATGTATGTAGGATAAAGTCAGATGAAAGGATAAAGTAACCTTATCCACTAACATTTATCGTCTATGAACTGGCAAAAAGTCCTATCTGAACCTTCCGTATGATACGAGTTTGTTTAATATGACTATGTCAGATAGTACTTTTTGTTTTAAAAATAGCATGAACTTTATAATCAGATAGGACCTATTGCCAGTTCAAAGTCGTAATGTGAATTTCAATCTAATAGTTGTAGACTACATATATTTTCTTGGGCTACAGTACCTTAGGTATTTCTAGCGCGTTATCAAAGCATATGCAAAGTGGTCGACATATTATATGTATCTCGCACGCACACTCTCATACCTTAAGGGGCAATAGACACGCGAGTTGTTTTCCAAGTCCCTAAGCTACCTAGGTTATCGTCAACTAAAGACGCAAACCACGTGAAACTTCTTTTTTATTGTTTATATATATGTTATGTATTTTCATAATTATAAATATATTATATAGTGTGTTCACTCCACTGTTGTGGAAGATAGTAGGGGAGGCTTTTGCCCATCAGTGGGACAGTAAAACAGGCTAAGGAAAATATTTCTATAATCAATATATATTTTTTTTAATCTCTATGAACAAGCGCTTGATTACCATCCTACTAGTAGTAAGCCGCTAATGTAAGACCACAACTATATACTGCAAGTAAAAAGACTCTGGGACATGGTCTTAGAAACGTTATTGGGTCCGCCAAATTGCAGTCGGCGACACTGGCTTGAAATCGCAAAAAAGACATTTCTCATCTCCATACAAAATATAACATTTTTGCCTAGGTAAATGACATTTTGTATGTGGACAGGAATTTCTTTTTTCGTTTTATATAGTTACTAGCTCTCCCGGCAAACTTTTGTTTTGCCATAGGAAGTCGCCTTTGCACCTCGTTTACTGTGTGAAATACACCTTTTAAACCTTCCCTGGACTTCCGCGAATAATTCAAGACCAAAATAAGCCAAATCGAACTAGCCGTTCTCGAGTTTTAGCGAGACTAACGAACAGCAATTCATTTTTATATATAAGAAGATTAATATCGACAACGTTTCTAAGACCAATGCTTGGGGTCAATTTACACACAATACTTATAAACCTTTATGTAATAAGGCCACTTATGCTTTATTGTTGAAAGCGTAACAAACTTACATTCCCATTTCCAACATTAGTAGGGATCCTCCTACATACATAGTCCTTTACATACATTAGCCTAATGCCTCCCGGAAATGTGAGCTGAGACAATCTATCGATCTTCAACCGCTGGCTAGAATCCTGACAAACGTCTATCGCTCCTTCCACGTTCATCAATCTTTTCATACATTTTGCGTTCGACTTTTTTGTGCTTTCACGCTCCGTTTAAAATGTCCATGAACTTTCACGTAAACTAGCCACAATTCGTTAGCTTTTGGAATTGCTTCCCTGTCAGATTATACTTCCATCCTTCTCTAGTGACTTACTAAATGACTGAGATGGAACTATAAAATCACATGCGGTCAAGTATATTCTAAAAGCTAATAAATTGTACTAACATTAAACAAGAAAAAAAAAACATCATTTTTAAACGAAGCGCGCACTGACATGTTAGTAAAGGTTTAAAACGGATATTATAGCGCGAAGATCAACCAAAGATAAGCATTCAGCTTACCTTCATTGTTTGCCCGACGTTTCGACACAGTTACATGTGTCGTGGTCAATGCTTATCTTTGGTTAATCTTCGCGCTATAATACTCGTTTTAAACTTTTAAGAAAAATAAAGTCCGTTAGTTAGAAACGGGGTAAATCTCTATTATGTTTGAGATACTTTAGTCATCATCCTCCTAAATATGAATATACTTTTATTCATCATCCTCCAGCCCATATTCGTCCACTGCCGGACATAGGCCTCTTCAATTGCACGCCACTTTGATGTGTTATCGGCATCTCGCACCTTCTGCTAGCCACATTGCTTGAGAGCGTCCCACACTCCGTTTGCCGAGACGCTGTCTCCACTCGAGAACTCGTTTACTCTTATTACAAACGTAAAAACAATGGTATTGGTTTCATTGCAAAAGGCGATCTTATCGCTCAGAGTGATTTCGTCCAGGCAATCTTAGATTTAACAGCAGTGGATTGATTAAAGCTATTAAACAGCTTAACACATTCGCAGACGGTTAACAGACACAAATAGATATTTTATTCCAATGAAAGGGTTAACAGGTAGAGTAGTGGAAACTTTTTTGGTTTGCGATCTTTTATTCCTTTTCTGGGCAGCATATTACGTACATTATCTGTTTCTCTATTCCCTTACTCGTCGGACACCTGTGTTACACTAAGTACAATGAAAAGCTTTTAAAATCTGAAGCAACTCGTTTCAACCTTGACAATATATGTACTCACATACTCTATAATACTACTTAGAGCCTGATACTTTGTTTTACAAATACAATATCCCGTTGACCGATGATATAAGTTAAACACTGTTTATGTCACTTTTCACTAGGTGTAGAGTTATCGTTAATAATGTTTAGTTTAAACTAAATTTGAAACGACGAAAAAAGTAAGGAGCTTCTTAATTCATCGGATTTATTATTTTTGGTCCCTCAAAACATTTGACTGGGTGATCCGATTTGGATGATTCTTTTAAAGCTGGTGCTTCCCGTTTGGTCTTATTTAAATTTGCTACAGTTTTGACAATTGCCACGCATGACAAAAGCACAAATCTGTAAAATTTTACGAGTTAAAGTCGGTTATTTTTACTTTAAAGGTAGTATATTAAAAAGGTTTAAAGTCTTTAAGCACTTGCTTGATTTAAAACTCTTAAGTACTACATTTAAAAAAAATCTTTAAATGTTATCATATATCTTTGACCGCTACCCTACCTTAAACCTACTCTCAAGTCCTAAAGTCCTTAATCATGAACAATAATAATCTACTACAATGACTTAAAATACAAAAAAAAACCGTATCTCCGACTTTATAGCTAAAACATACAGTATAATATCAAAAACCTTCGCAATTTATATGAGCTCGCGGCTCCATACGTAATGGTTATGTACCTCGCACGTAGTCATTGTGTTCGCGGAGGTAATAGCTAGTGATATAGACAACTCGTCTACCTGCCCGCCCCGACGCTGGCTCCGTCTCCAAAAGGAAAAGACGATTTGATAAATATCTGTCAAATAGATCAACAATGTGCGTAGATGTGAAAATTATTAGTTACTGGGTGACCCGGCAAACGTTGTTTTGCCAATACCTAAATATTATTAACAGTGCATTATGTATTTACCCATTATAGATATAAACCTCCCTCAAGAACCACTCTATCTACTAAAGAAAACCGCATAAAAGTTTGTTGCGTAGATTTAATAAGCATACATAGCGGGTTTGGTTCATACTATGTATTGATTGATAGAGCAAAACGTAAATTACTGCAAGGATATTTTGGCGCGTGGCTAAAATATTGACACCAGTGGCGTGCATACCATATAGGCAAAGAAACACTGCCTACCGTAGTATTTTGGCTTCCTAACCTTATAATAGAGTTATTGCTCGATCTTTTTTTGTTGTACTCACGACATAGGCTAATGAAGGTCTTGTGTTTTGTGGGTGAGTGGATAGGTAGGTACCTATATTTCGTAAAGACAAGTTACCTATACATATGTGTCAATCCGTGGGGATTACTGCCTTCCTGCTGTAAAAGCTAGTACACGCCACTGATTGACACCCAATTTAAGCCGAGTCTTGTTTTGTGCTTCAGAATGGTCCTCAATACCGCACTACAAGAATCAAAACACCCAAAACAAATCAAGGAGCAAAAAGTCGTTTTATACTATATATACACTTAGTTTTATACTATATGTTCTGTCGCTATGTATGATTAGATCTTTAAAACCACGCAACGTATTTTGACGCTATTGTCTCTACTATATAGAGTGAATCTTGAGGAAGGTTTATATCTATAATACATACATATAATAATCTACTAACAATATTGCCGGATAAGCTAGTGCATAATGTAGTAGAGAAACACTTAGTACCGGTATTGCACTCATGCGAAGCCGGGGCGTACCGCTAATCTACTATATAAAAATAAGTCGAGTTTTCCTCCCTGACGCTATAACTCCAGAACGCACGAACCTATTTCTACGGTTTTGCATTCGTTGGAAAGGTCTCGGGCTCCGTGAGGTTTGTAGCAAAGAAAATTCAGGAAAAAATTCAACAGGAGAGCGGGAAAACGAAACGAAGCCCTCTGGTGGCGAAACGGAGTTCGCCGTGTTTGCTAGTAAATATATAAAACGCTATGTGCCCTGACCACCACCATTTCAGATCGCAAACTTAGCCCATCGGGTCACAGTAGCCGCTTTATGTGGCTGACTTTGGCACTTCTACGGACCAACTCAATCCTGATTGGATAGCCCAGAGAATCTCCGAATATGAACATTTTATGAATTATTAAACCATTATCTGACATAATCCCTATAAGCTGTAATCCGATTGCATAACACCTTAAGCCTGATATTTGGGCTTAACTCGACTGAAATGCCGGAGTCTATGTTTGTCTCGAGTTTCTTAATGTCGCAATAGTAACATTGTAAATAAGACCCAAATCGTGAGGTGGATATTTTAAACTATATTATTTAATACAAGCGATATGGAGTTTAAAATAATGTATAAACTGAAATTACGTAAACGTGAAACATTTTATTTATTTATTTATTTACATATCCTAGCTGCCATTACAGGTTGCCCTAATTCGACAGTTAGCTTACACTATTATACATATAGATACAACACAACACTTGGTAATGTGCATGTAAAACATAAAAAATATTATTTACAAACAGTTTACTTAGGAACTAAATACAATTAAAAACCGTAACAGTTTTGATATGTTACAAAATTTGGTTGCATATACACGGACCTAATTTGTTTTTTCGCCAAAATACATTAGCGTTTTAAAAAGATGTCATCGTCTACACAGTATTTTTGATCTGTGGTGTAAAGTTTGCTCTGTGGTACCCGCAGCGGGCTCGCTCCAGAGAAGACAACGAAACACAATTTGTGTGTTCGCGTTTACGCCCGAAGCCCTCCAACTGTCATACATATTGTACTTTACGAACAACATTAGTTACACAACACCAAAATTAAATGACCTCTTCGATAAGAAAGCATGTTACAACAGAAAGTCCAGCTTAAAATAGACATGAGAGTTTCGAATTGCTCATAACAGTACTGTGTTCCAATTGGCCAGATAATATCTATTTGGTTTACAAACATGTTTAGATTTCCGTAACATCATTGTTCGAATGTTATGAGTTTCAGATACAAGTGATTGTTGTTTATTTAATATCGTGACTGCTGGGCAAATGGAAATAAATTTAGAACTCTAAATATGTATGACAAATGATTTACGAATTTAGAATGTTTTGTTGTGAATATGGAAATATGCGTTTACGAATATCGCAATTACGCTGAAAAAAGACACGTATAATAACGACAAAACAGGAATGTTTTCATACCAAATGCGAACTTCAAAACTTTTTTTATTTACCGTTATGGTTATTATTTACTATCTCACTCTCAATATCTAAACACAAAACATAAAATTTGCCAAAATATGACAGTAATGACACGATTAGGAACGAGAATGTATCAAATAAATACCATACAAAATCGGTCATAACCAAAAGGTTCCCGGTATTAATTTTTTTATGTAATATTCAGAATTGAACTTGGACCTTACTAACTATGACTTATATCGTGGAACTATAACAACGGCGCAATTCGGCATTTACTTCCTAAGTTGAACCTACACTTACTTTTTTTAAAACGCGTAATTTTTATCATCTTTATTGTATACATACATACATACATAAGGAGCGTCTGTGGTCCAGTTGGTCGGATGCGGAACCCTATAACGGCGATGAGCTCACCCCCTTTCACTTGGGTTAAATACTCTTGGTGAGCCGTGGGCATTAGCTTTAGTAAGTGCCTCTGCCTACCCCGCTTTAGGATTAAAAGGCGTGAAGTGTATTTGTTTTGTGTATACATATATACACCCACGTAATCCCCAAAAAGGGGTAGTCAAAACTTTAGGATCACAAGGACCCTTCGGCAACATTAAACACAATAAGGAGTTAAGAATGTCAACATAATATGACTTCAGTTACTTGTGATTAATCATCAAAATCGTTTTATCTTCTTATACAGTCCTACGTTTTGATCAGTAATTACTGAAAATTCTTCAGTTCAAATGCTTGCTCGTGTTCCATTCTCGCGTTCCACCCTGTACATCTACATAGATACTTTTATCGCGCGTAATTCACTATTTTCAGCGTACAACAAGCGGGTATCAAAACGATACATTCCCACATCCATTGTTACCGATACCCGACGTCTTATTTCAATGCATTGAAATGTATTTTGCGGCATAAATTCAAACGAACAAAAGCTTTATTGCACATTGTAAGCGTCGTCGGCGGTGGAAAGTAGGTAGTGGAATTTCAGCGTCCTTTCGCAAAAGATAAAACTGATGCTTGGCGGACGATCTATTATACCTTTTATTAGCCGTGGGTAGTAGGATAGTCTTTGTACTCTCAAGTTTACCTTATGTTCCTGATTGTTTGGAATAAAACGTACATAGAAATCATACACCTCAGGATAAGTGGACTGCGGCCTTGGCAAAGATAGCTGGCGATAGTTGGATACGTAGCTAGCTATTAGGGGTAGGTCCATGATGTAATAGAATAATTTGAGAAAATATTGTCCCCAATTTTACTAACTACACACATCAAAAGTGTCTAGGGATCAAGTACATTTTAGAAGATTACAATTAAGAATATATTTTACAATAACTGAATTCATTCATAATTTATTCAAAATGTGGTGATAAGTCATTGACACAGGCATGGGGAATTAGGTAGGGAGACCAATCCAGGGGACAAGATTTGATTTAAAGAAATGAGATTTTTTTTTAGAGCTAAAAATGTTCTTGATCCCTAGACACTTTTGATGTGTCTAGGGGCAATATTTTCTCAAATTGATCTATTACGTCATGTTCCATGGAAAATTGGGACCTACTCGCTAGAGATGTCAAGCAGTGGGCAAATTGTTAATGATGATGGTACAGTTAGCTTTTTAGGTATACTTATTTTGTGTTTCTCTCCTTTTTTAGTGACTTATTAAATGAGCTAGATATAGGGCAACAAAAATGCAGATTGTCATAGTAGGTATATTCTAAAAGCAAATTAACTGTACATACTCATATTGCCGTTGTAAAAGCGACATACATAATAGGTATGCCGAGTTGCACGTCGGGAAGATACTGCGGTAAATATGTGAGGTCACGTGACAGGATTGCGTCAGAAAAAGCCACGTCCTTTTCTCAGATAAGATGTAAAGTAGCATACACTAGTATTGTCACATTCTAAGTAAAAAAAGGATTCACTCACCACAAAGTCATCGTCTGTAGTCCAGTTGGTCGGATACTTGACTTGTAACCGGGAGGTCGCGGGTTCGAGTCCGGCTACTGGACGTGTACCAATGGGACTCTTTTTCAGAGCCTATGTACGCAACGCAACGATCGTACGGTGAAGGACAACATCGTGATGAAACCCGCACACCACAAGGTGTGTGAACCCTATAACGGCGATGGGCTCACCCGCTGTCACGTTGGGTTAAATACGCTTGGTGATCGTGTGCATTTACTACGTGGGCATTTGCTTATTAAGCAAGTGCCTCTGCCTACCCCGCTTTGGGATAAAACGGCGTGAAGAGTATTTATTTATTTTTATTTACTTTTAATTAAATAGTTACAGAAGATCTAAGACTGTTAAGACACGGGTCCTTTTATTTTTTCGGGAATTACCTAAGGGAAGGTTAAGAATACATAAAAACCCACGTCTTTCATGTTATATATAAACTTTGGAGATAGTTAACCTTAAGTCATTTCATATCTAGGTATATTGATAAAAAAAGGGTACTTAAATTACATAACTAATTGTGCAGTTATTAGGTGATCGCATCGCCCAATGATCCTTGTACAAATATTAATTTCGATTAGAGTGCAAGTTTACCTCAGTATTTCATAACCTATTTTCGTTTATAAGCGACATCAAAAAAAATGCTTTTTTATGTTCGTTCGCGGATGACTTCGTCGATTATTAACCGATTTTGATGCTTCTTTTTTATTTGGTTGGAAAGAAGATCTCTCAAATGTGATCCCATGATAAGGAAATCGGGGTTTGATTATGCCAGACCCGACAAATCGAGGGGAATTTTAAAAAATCGGGGGGCGGGCCGCTATTACTGGTTGAAATTGGTAGTATTCTTTAAAATTATCAATAAACAAACTATTCAAATTAGGAGTTAGTAAAATAGCTAGTATTTACAATTAATAAGAAAGCAGTGTACGCAGAAATTATATTTAAACTATTTGATATACTATTTGCCTCAAACCTCCGCAACTCGCTCCGACCACCTTCATAATGTAACATCACGAAGCCACTAACTTATCAAAGTAAGTATAAAGCTACCAACGTAGATACACAGGTGAGGACCTATATTAACACCCCTTAACTCGTGTTTAAGCGTCTTCATGTTATTGCATACTTATAATAAGCTTATCCAAAGTTGGTGTATCTAAATGAGCGCAACTTGCTCTGGAAGTTTGCACCTATTCGAAGTGTATACATGTTTGTAGTTTGGTACAACTACAGGATGATTCGTAAAATGCTGTCTACCCGTAACAAGGGTCACACTAGCTAACTATTTCTGTAGTCGCTTAATTTTCACATCATATTTTTAACCCCCGATGGAAAAAGAGGGGTGTTATAAGTTTGACGTGACTATCTGTGTGTCTGTCTATGGCATCATAGCTCTCGAACGCTATTACAATAAATAGTTTTTTTTTAAAGCTCATTTGATCCGGCGTGTTTTAGCCATGTTTGATATATCGGCACCCAAAAGTTATGGGGATTGAAAGTGGGAATAAAATGTCGAGTTTATACAAATTATGTTCAAGTGCGGTATCAAATGAAAAGGCACAAAACAAACATTTAAAACCGGGGATTTTTTTTAAATTTGCAATTTAATTTAATGTACAGTTAAAATAACTTCAAAAATCGTTTGTGTATAGTTTAAGTTTGTACAATGTTAAGTCACGTAGGTAGAGTATTTCCCCTTCTATGGGATCCTTGTCGTGAATAAGTGCTTAGTACCTAGTGTAGAACGAGGTAGGTATCACAGAACACGCTGTACCTGTCCTCTGTAGCCTTGCGGTGGCGGCACCGGTAGAAATCTGCGGAGGAGCCGGTATGGTGTGCCGTATTGCAATAAGTGGTCACCGTTCGATGGTTAGTTAAATGAATCCTTGAATTTTTTTTTTATCACTATGAACAAGCGTTTGACACGAGATTGTAAATTAACATACCTACGATAGTGCAATGTATTTTATTGAAGAAAATTTAGAATGAATGAATTAACTGTTTATTGCACACTATACATTACAATGCTTAGATTGCAATAAGGCGATCTTATCGCTCCGAGCGATTTATTCCAGGTAACCTTATTCAAAGACACGACGGTGCTTAACTCACAGAAATAGGTAGTGTGTGTTATTATCCGGTCGAGTATGTTCTAGTACTAAAATAATAATACGTAAATGCCTTGCAAATATACAAAATTACAGTAATTAACTAGTGGACGCCCCGCGATTTCATTAGCGTAGTTTCAGTATTTCAGGAAAACTATAACACCCTCTATATAGCGACGCGTCCCACAGGATCGGGTTAAAAATTATCCTATGTCAATCTCCTAGTCTTAAGCTATGCCTCCCCACCAATTTTCAGCGTAATCGTTTCAGCTGTTCTTGATTTATAAATAGTGTAACTAACACGACTTTATTTTATATAATAGGTATACTGCAATTATTGTATTTTAAGGAGTTTTATAACATGTAATATTTATTGCAATTTGCTCTTTTGTAAATGAAAACTCACGCCTTTAAACGCTAAATCGGGGTTAAACCTAATAGAGTTCGGGCTGTAATAGAGTAGCCCAAGGCGGGGTAGGCAGAAGCAAAGTTTGTTTATGTCTTATGCAAATTTCATCCATGCATTAAAGAGAGTCGGGGACCTATATTTACGTTGCTCAAACGAACTTTATAAAACCATCAAAGCAACCACCCTCTAATTATAAAAAGTCAAGCTATGGATTAACCCTTTATACATCAGTTAACTAGCCATTCCGCGATTTTGAACTATAATCAGCAGCAATAGAGTTGAAAACGAATGTAGTATAAAAAATAATACGTTTTGAGCTTTAAAGAGGTTAACACTACTTTAGTCCTTTATTAAAAGCTCAAAATGTCTATACGTTATTGTAAACGTGTGTTAAGCTGCTAAATTAACAACCAGTGACCGTCGTGTTTCTTGCGGTTTATAACGTTCCCATGGGAATTTCAACGTAAGTCTAAGTTCGTCCTGTGTCAAGTGCAGCTATAACATGTTTTTAAGAACCTTGAAGGCCTTTAATTCGGGTCCATACTAGTCCTTATTGTAGTGTCTGAAGCACTGAAAAGAAAATAATCCTACTTAAAGGTACCAATCAAAGTGTAAAGCGCTATCGATAATCTATAGCAACTGTTCGTTCATTCATTCCTTCACTGTTAGGAAGCTACACTACCCCTAGTGACATGGGCAATTTTTTACTCTGAAATTCCTACGCGTTCGAAAAAAACGTAATTACTCACGTGCGGTACAGCTAGTTTAAATTCACTTTGCAATGTCTCTCCATCTACTTACCTCAAACCCAACTGTCAAATCATATAATACCATGCCAATGCGCTTGGGAAGTTTAATAAGGCATTCAGTTTTAAGCATTATTTCACATGATGTCTCTTTTACCTCTTGTTTCAAATGTACTTAAAATATACATTTTAAACCTATAGCGGGTAGGCAGTAGCCCTTTCAAAATAAGGCTCACTAAGCGTTTTTAACTCAAAATGGCAAGAGGTTTTATTACCGTTGTAGAATTGGTGTGAACCTTTATAATGATAGGTATCTTGAGGGTTTCGTCCCGGAGTGTTGCGTAGCCTACATAGGCTATGAAAAACAATTTATTCTCATTTCATCTAACTTCGGACATTTCATACTTTTCTAAAATATAATTTGATTTGTAGCATTTTATACACTGTTCTACATACTCATACAGTACTTCGCATTTCATACACTTTTGTAAGGTAGGTAAGTAGGAGATAGTAGCAGTTTGTGACATTTTATACGTAGCCCTATTACCTTTCACTAAAATGTTACTGCCGTACAGTCGTCATTATAGAATAATGTGCAATAATGATTGATTCAGTGGCACTTCCAGTGTATGAAGTGTGTAGAACAGTGTATAAGATGCTACAAATTACATTAGATTTTAGAAAGTAGATGAAACGCGAATAAATCAACCCATTGGTACACGATTGGCATAGGTCTTGAATCCACAACCTCCTGATAGCATGTCTAAATACCACATCATTGGGCCTAATTCCGAGAACCTAATCCGTAACATCCAACCTTTACCTTTTATTTTGAAGAAAAAATAAAACAGAAGTCAACCAGTAAGTACTTGTCGCCCGCCCATAGATTTTTTTTAAAGTTCCCTTCGAGATATCATCAAACCATAGGGATCATATTGTAAATATCTTCTTTCCAACAAAACAAAAAACATCAAAATCGGTTCATAAAGTATCAAGTTATCTGCAAACAAACTTAAAGAAAGCATACGGTCGAAGTGAGAAAACCTCCTTTTTTGAAGTTACTTAAAAGTACTTACTCGTTTTCTTTTCTTATTAACAAAATCGTGTTATTTATTCAGATAATAAACAACGAGTAGAATTTGGTAATACTTAGGTATTATCCAATATCTCTATTACTTCAATAAACCGACTTGTCCAAAAAACACTCGAACGTTAGCCAAGATTGGTTTTAAAAGCAATCCTTTAACGAGCTGACGGGTTATTTGGTCCAGATTTTCATAGAGCAATGATGTTAACCCTCTCTCGGCAGGGCCCTTTGGAGTGGAGGGTTAATTGGTTCTTTTCAATTTTTTTTTCTCGCCGAATTTTTTCCCTTCACATCTACATAACTGCGTGAAGTAATTTCGTCGGCCCACCGATGACTCAACCGAACGGAGGCGGAAAATTATTCGTTAATCGTTCGACTTTAAAATAAGGACAATAATTTTCATCATCATCATCAACCTTATGACACATGACGTCCACTGCTGGACAACTGCCTCCCTCGATGATTTCTATGATCATTTGGAGGGGGGTGGGGGGAATGCGTATAATCGCCACGTTTGACATGCGGGTTTGCGATCGCAGTGGTGTTGTGGTATAACTCACAGGGAACGTTGCTGTCGTTTTTCTGGAGAGTTCCCTTGGTCGCCTCTTACGACTCCCCCAAACGGGAAACGTTGAGCTGGGGTGGTGACACACAGGTGTGCTCTGCGCTTTCGTTGGGACAGTCGGAGCAGTGGCATGCCAAGCAGAACGGCTCTTCTCAGCATATGCAGGTATCTCCCGAAACAACAACCTGCATCAGCCGGAAAGTAAGGGCTCACCCCCTGTCGCATTGGGTTAAATACATTTTCAGAAACGATTCGCTTAGCTAGAAGTATTGGCGGCATTTCATGCCTTATAATTCCCAAGCGGGGTAAGTGAGGACTACCTCTGAGAATTAAAAGGCGTGAAGTTTACTCTATAATTGTAATTATTATATTTTTGTAACGTTCTTTCTGCCCTACAATTGAGATCCTAAATTAATTGCAAGTTATCAGCATCATAATTCCTGTGTAACAAAATATACACATATTTTGTTGTACATACCTATATCACAATATAATATAGAACACAATATGACAATCAAAGGCTTGATTATTATCTTTATTCATACCATCATAAACCAAAGAAAAACTTTTTCTTGCACTTGTTGAAACAAACAAAGGTTCCAGAGTTATTAACAACGCATTTTTTTTTATTAGCCTACTGAATCCCACTGCAAGGCAAAGGCCTCTCTTCCTTTTCTCCAATTACTACGATTTCGAGCAATAATCCACCGCGCGTCATCCTGGCGATATCGTCGCGCCATTTCTTCCGGGGTCGACCACGTGGTCTCTTGCCGAGACATACGAGCAACATGGCCAGCCCAATCCCATTTTAGTTGCGCCGCTTTCAACCGATATACATTCATATTTTTACTTAGGGAAAATTAATTAGGTCATGTTTAATTGTGACCCAGTATTATTTTTCCCTATTTTTCCGTATTCGACACAAATAGGTACTGCATTATTTTTGTGTCTTTAATACTGATGACTAAATAACTCGAAGGAAAAAAGAACCGACTTTAACCGATTTTTTAAGTTCCTCTCGATCTAATCTCCCATCATCAAACCGTAATTTCCTTACAATTGGAACCTTTGAAATACCTTTCTTTTTTCATAAAGTATCGATTCTAAACGATGAAGTTATCCAAGCGAACAGACTTAAAATAACATCTATTATGATCTATAGGGTCGAATTAAAAACCTCCTTTTTTAAAATCACTTATATCTGCTTTTTGAGTCGCTTAAACAGCAAGATATTTTAAACGAAACATTGTGAATGAGATTTAATTAAATATGAACCTGCTACTACCCCGATTTTCAGTAACTGGCATTCAGGGTTTGGCTGCCCTTCTTCGTACCACCATACTCAAGATTAGCTGAAAGAAAATAATTTATTACTAAGCAGTAAGTTAGTATCTGTATAATTGTAGTACAATATAATTTTAATGTCCAGCAGTGGACAAGTATGGGCTGATGATGATGATGATGATGATAATTTTAAATAAAAAGAACCAACTGCAACCAATACCTACTAGCCGCCCATGCAATTTTTAAGTTCCAATCGATTTATCGGATTTGCCATCATCAAATCCTGATTTCCTCGTCATAGCACCAATTGGAAATATCTTCTTGCCAACAAAAAAAAACCATAGAAATCGATTAACAACGACGGAGTTATCGACGAACAAACATAAATAAACATATTACCTCGTGTGTTCATAAGTTTTGAGACAAACTTTGTACTCAAAAATAAATAAAAAATGTTACTGGCTGATAATTTTTTCTTTTTCCAATTTTGAATTTGGAATGTTAACTTTTAATTTTTATGATTGACAGATTCATTTCTTTTAATTTTCTTGCGACGGAGGGAACTAAAGAATTACGTGCGACCGTTATTTCGCTACATAAGGTAGGAAAAAAACCAATGGAGATTTTCAGTGAGATGAAAACTTTTGGAGTGAGCCGTAACTTCGTGTATTACACTATTAAACGATACAAGGAGACAAGTTCTTTGCAAGATCGTGAAAGAAGTGGGCGGCCACGCTCTGTGAGGACGCCTGCGAACATCAAAATCATCAGAGAGAGACTTCGCCGAAATCCATGTCGCACTCAGAAGAAACTCTCTCTGTAGACTAATAATTCGCGCGTTACAGTGAACAGAATACTGAAATATGATCTGAAGGTAAAGGCGTATAGCCGTAGGAAAGTTCACTTTTTAAACGATCGCCTTCATAAATTGCGACGCGAACGTTGTCCAATACTGCTTAAGAGACACGATGCGAGGAAGATACTCTTCACCGATGAGAAAATCTTTACTGTCGAAGAAAAGTTCAATCGACAAAATAATAAAAGTGTATGCCAAAAGTAGCAAGGATGTCCCAGCTTCAGCACGGAATGTCTCGCGGTCTCATCATCCGGCCAGTGTGATGGCATGGTGGGGAGTTTCGTACGAAGGTGTCACTCCACTCCATTTCTGCCAAAAAGGCGTCAAAGTGAAAGCCAAGAATTACCAAAGTGACATCTTAGAGTCTGTCGTGAAACCCCTGTCTCATACTTTATTTCACAATAAGGATTGGGTTTCCAGCAAGACTCGGCGCCATCCCATAAGGCAAAATCCACCCAAGCTTGGTTGCGAGAAAATGTTCCGGCCTTCATCGCGGCGGACGAATGGCCCTCCTCCAGTCCCGACCTCAACCCGCTTGATTATTCTTTATGGACGGAATTAGAGCTCAGGGCCTGCCGAAAGTCCCACCCAAACTTGGAGTCATTGAAGCGAGCCCTTGTCCGAGAAGCAAAGCTAATTCCGCTGGAAAAGATTCGTGCCGTAATTAATGACTGGCCAAATCGTCTAAGGGCCTGTATTAAAAACAGGGGCGGTCATTTCGAATAACAATTATATTTTATTGTTGATAAGTGTCTATTTAATGTGCAAGGAAAATTTTAGAAATATAAGTAAATTATTAAAAAAGTTATGCAACTTTTATTTCGTCTCAAAACTTATGAACACACGAGGTATATACGGTCGAATTGAGAAAGACTCCTTTTTTCGCTTGAGTCGCTAAAAAAATACAGGTATTGAACTAAAATGGCAAATACTACAATGATTAGGTCTAATAATTAGTGGGTAATTATTGAAAACGTAGTCATTCGTGTATTATAATTTACTTAATTAAATTGTGATGTTCAATGAATGTATCTGCATGTACAGATTTGGATAGTTCAAGTAAATAATTCTATTCTATTTAATCGACTAAGCACAATGTCAACAGTTATATTGAATTATGGTTTTGTGTTTGAGTTTTAATCAATAATTGAAATTGATTATCATTAATTGGTATTTTTTTGTGATACGCAATATTTTAATTTCTAATCAAACATTTTCTTTAGCATAATAGACCATTGTGCTGTGGCAACATTTTACTCCTTCATTCATTCCGTACTGTAATTCTACAAATACCACTTAAATATAATGACGTTCATAGTAAAGATCATATCGACAATAATATCTTATGATCGTGATGCACAACAGACGTCCTTACTGCTAAAACAAACAAGGACCATAGTTGCATAACACTTTGACAGCTATTTTTGTGTAAGCTAAGAATAATATTAAAGAAAACTTTGTCACGTCTGACTGACCAAAGAAGGCAAGGTTTCTGAAACTAGTCTTGGCGTGGTTTAACAGCCGTCAGGGGAAAAAAGTTAGCGACGTCAAAAGAGTTTAATTCTCTCAAAACCACAGAATAATAACGTCTTGGATACTTGATATTCTTCTAGAATAAATGCGGATTGGGATAAAGAAAATACCTCATTATTTTGCACAATGAGTACCAACCGTAGGTATAAACTAAACCTAAAGATAATTCCTTTTTTTAAAAGTAATGTATCAGAATATAAGCTTCTAATTGAACGAGAAAATGGCAATATCTATAAAAAAACGAGCTTGGCTCTACAGGAATCTTGAACTGGAATCATTATATTTATCAGAATTACTTTTTAAATTTAAATAACATTTACCTTTTTTTTTGTTAAACGACTTAGTTTTACAGTAATATATGATAATACCGACAGTCAACACCGACAGATCGAGTTTCGAATGTTTGTTTCACCGAAGTTTGTATTTACACTAAAACTTAATTTTTAAACAGAACTATTTAGCAAGTTAAATCGATTTCATGTCACAATATATCTATCTGTATTAGGTCGAGACTACACCAAAGCTATTAAGAGAAGAGATTTCATACAAAGAAATACACAGCTTAGAGGTTGAACGGGCTAGGACGGTATGAAAATGTACACCTACTCTCCTCTCTGCTTTGGTGGAGACATGGCCTTAGTGTCGGAAAGTCGACCCCGGACGTGAATGTGTGCAGGAACACCGGTATTGACGTTAGAAAAAAAAAGAATATACCGTAGCTGCATTGATCGTGTTAAATATATTAAGTATGCACACACACGCACGCGCACACACATATACTCGTAGAAATAGCTAAAAACTAAAAGTTCCTATTGATTTTTTTTATTAAATGTCTGTTTCAGAAAGAAACACTTTGATGTTCGTTAAAGGCAAAGTTATGTAAATACCCGCGATTAATCTACCTACGTTATTTTGAAGCAATAATTTTCAATATTCCTTTTGATTTTATATCTCTATTCTAAATTTAACTTTATTTCAATATTTCCGTTTATGGAACATTGACGATGTATTTAAAACATGACGTTGAATGAGGATAATATTGATATTGACAAGGTTTATTTTTAGTTTTTATTTATTATCATTGGAAGTATACACTTGTATACCAGATGGAGATCGTAACCGATTATGGAAATTAAGCAACACAAGGCGCAGATATGGATGGTTGTTCACCTTCAAGAGGGAGCGACGGCCGTCACCGGATCAAACAAAAGCAATTCCCAGGGAAATTAATAAAATCTTATTATTATAATTCTTTTGACACTAATTGGGACAAGTGGACTCATGCCTAGGACACTGATCACCGCCGCCCAATTTGAGTCCCAGTTTTGAGATAGAAATATACAGAGGAATCTGTTAGTTGTTGTGTAGTGTTGATGTATGTATTAATGTAAGCGTATGTTATGTTCCTAATGTCGCTGACTACTGTCCGAAGGTGCTACGCTACCCATTAGAAGAATCGTCTGAAGAAAACGACCGGATAACTGCGATAACTATATTTGATGAGTGAACACGAGCGCGGTCTGGCGGCGACTGACAATATTTTCTTACTTGCTAACATCATCGCAATTTCACATCGCAACTCACATAGGTATTATTATTTACGTCTCGGACATAGTAAAATATATTCATATTATTTTCACCAAATCGACGGTAACTACTTGCTTGTAAACTGACAATTCCGCAATAACCGTGTTTGTTTGAACACGCCGGTGTCTTGTTCAGTTGACCAAAGCATAATTTCCCAACGGTATTGCGAGGTGTAAGTTTGGTATTAGTATTATTAAGATATGTGTGTAATCGTACTGTGGTAAAGATATGTGTCGTACTGTGTATGCATTATTTTCTTCTATTCTTTGGAATACTGCAACCAATTGGAGAAAGGACACAATTCTTGGCTTCGGCTAAAGAATAATGACAGTCAGTATTCAGTAAGTTATGAAGCACATCTTCCCATGAAAATAATGTAATCTTACGCCCGTCTGACACGCGTTTATTAGTTCTACCTTTATTTTTGCTGGTTTTTTTTGTGGTATGTACGTTGTTATGTTACGTGTATTTTTTTCAGTTTTTAAAACAATAATATATAGAGCCTATATAGTGCCTCTGCCTACCCCTCTTTGGGATTAAAGGCGTGAAGTGTATTTATTATTTTTTTAAAACAATATTCATCTTCTTATGAAGGAAATATCAAAACCGTTGTCTTTAAGGTACAAACATTTCTTAAGAGATAAACAGACTCTTAGAGGTACCTTCATGTCTCAAGAAATTAATAGAATAAAACATTCTACCAATTCCTAAGCATTCTCATTTTAAATATATACCTACATAACATAAACATAAAAACAAGTGACAACGGACGAAATTCGACTAAAAACCCTCACAGTCAGTACGAATTACCATTTGCGCTGCAAATCGCATCAGCTTCTCATCAAATATGGACGTGCGTAAACGTCACCACTCGAACAGTAATGAGCGGTAATGTTGCCAGCAATATAAGATAATTTGTTGCTAACTAGTGAACCGGTAATGTGTTCTGACGTGCACTTGCCAGTAGGGATGGGGGTCGGGATGTGCACGCTTACGTTCTCTGCACCCTGTTCTGAAATTATGGAAACGAGAGTCGAGAAGATTCTAATGAAATCGTCAGATAACTCTACATGACAGTAAGTAGAGTAATGCATAATAATGTAGAGTTATTTCATACTGGCCGCCCCGGATTCGCAACACTGTTACTAAATAAAGTGCTTGTACTATGAATATTGTGCATGAATAACAAGTATAAGAAGTAAAATAATCCCTCCTTCCTTCCTTTTGAGTCACAATAGCTTTGTATATCTGAATAATAGAAGAATATTTTTTGCTTTTTTAAGCGAATTCAAATAAAGAGGTTACTTAATTCAGGAACACATTAAAATTCAACTTCAATACTATATTGCAACTATGTGTACAATACAAGTATTTGACAATGCGCTTAAAACTTAGTTGCCCCGATTGGGGCGCTGCAATTAACACAATAGGTAAACCAAATAGGAACATAGTGGCTTATTTTTTAATAGGTAACCTTTATATAGTAGTTATGTATACTTATTTAGATAATTAATATCTTTATAATTAGAAATAATTCCATACTCGTATGCTTTATTATGTTTGTCCACCGATAACTTTGTTGTTCATGAACCGATTTTGATGATAGTATACCAGATAAATGGAGGGGAACTTAAAAAAATCGTAGTAAGTAGGTATTGGTTGAAGTCGCTTCTTTTTTCTTTAACATTATTATAATTCAATTTATTATTATAAACATTACCCGTCTACAACGTGTCAAAAGCAGTTTTTGTAGCAATATTACAGCACATAATTATCTTAAAACTATACCTTTCCCCTCACTATGCTTGACTTAACATCTGGTTTGAGTAATGTAACAGCGCTGCACAGCGGCAGGTACATACATACTGTAATAGTCACTACAACCTATACAACTTGTGCTATTCGAAGGACCATTTTCGGTTGAATTTAATTTAGTTTCACGGTTCTTTGTATACCGGTGGTTAGGTTATAGGGATTTATGAGTAGGTGCCGGATAACTGATGGGTATGCTCCCTCCAGGATCATATCGATGACGTATCGGCCCGTCCGCGTTGTTTGCGGCGAATTGATTTCACTTGCAGCATCTATCGTGACGTGGCGCACGCTGATTGGATTACAATTCTGGTTACGACGTCACACAACTGCAGTAATGTACAAGTTATTAGGTAACTGTATCACATTAGGTTCACTATTACGAAGATGTATGTCCACTGTTTATATGGGAATTTTGTGCAAATATCGGGGGAGAAGACCTCAGAAAGGTCAAAAGGTTAAAATAAAAAAATAAATACACGATTCAAAATAGTAGGCAGAGGTACTTGCTTAAGCAAATGCCCACGTTTCACCAAACGTATTTAACCCGACGTGACAGGGAGTGGGCCCATCGCCGTTATAGGGTTGTACGGTACGATGTTGTCCTTCACCGTACAAGCGTTGCTTTGCGTACATAGGCTCTGAAAAGAGTCTCATTGGTACACGCCCAGTAGCCGAACTCGAACCCGCGACCTCCCGGTTACAAGTCAAGTATCCGACCAACTGGACCACAGGCCCTGATCGTACACTTAAAAGGGCACTTGTCCCAATACGCGGCGTACAGATGTCGCCTATCTGTCACCTCAATACTCTTCCTACTACAGAACAAACGTTTGTCCTATACCCTATGTCGAAGATTCCACATGACGTCCACTGCTGGTCGAGGGCCTCGCCCAACGATTTCCATTACCATTTGAGGAGAAATGCCAATAATCGCCATGCTTGGCAAGCGGGTTGGCGATGACAGTGGTGTTGTGGTTTAACTGACAGAGAGCGCTGCTGCCCGTCCTCTGGAGAGTGATAGCTAATTTACCTAATCCATAACGGGATAAAAGTAATATGTGTACTACTAGCTACTAGTATTATCCATTTACTACATAGGTATAGAGTCGAACCAACCCAGTGCAGTGCACGCGAGGCACTAGTAGGTCAATTCGTTGATGTTCGGCGATTCTTTCGGGCGTCCGCCTTTTCTATTCCTCCAATACTCTGAACTTACTTCCATATTCAAATTTTAGAGCCACCAAAATAGATGTTTTGTCCTACAATATTTTTTTCTAATCATTTGCTTTCCTCGGGCTACAGGTTGTATTACGGCAAGGTACATAATGAAAAGCGTTGCTTGCTGAAGCGTGCCTGCCCCGTGTGCGTCAACAGAACGGGTCACTCCGCTCCATGAATACGGGAGTGCGACCGCGGCGGTCCCGATATTGCCATAGAACATAAAAATTATTAACAGACATGTTTTTATTTATTAATGTCCTGGAAAAAATGTGTTGCCGATATACCTATATTGTTAACGTTTCACTGATGTTTTATGCATGTATTATATATATTATAACTATATTTATTAAAGAAAACCTCGTCCATTCAAATATCTAAGTATACATAGGAACAGATTGCGGGAGCAGACTTTATTTTATAAGTACTATTAATAGTTAACTCTGCAAATTTTTACCAATATACACTATTAACAGTGTTTCTCTGCATGTATATTCTTCAAGAATAACTCTATATACTAAAGAAAACTACATCAAAGTTGGCAAACACTAATCACTATGACAAAATTACAAAAAAAATAAAATTGTATTTATGCTATGGTTGTATAAAGCATAGTATTGCTAAAAATGTCTCAACAAAAGAAAGCAAAATGCTTATTTCCGACACGCTTGATAAATAAAAAGATCGAGCCTCCTTACACAAAAGAACTGTCAAGTGTACACAAAACTAGCGTGCCAGGAATAATTAAAATTTCATGCCTAATGATGTTTGGATGGACAACTGAACACCGATTAATTCTGATTCTTAACCCGTAACTTTTCATGGCACCGATTTCTTATGAAATTTGGACATGTTTGACCATACTATGTATTTATAAATACCTTAGTATCAATATTCAGTTTTCGGCCTCGGAAGTATGATTTTTCAGCTGGGTCGAAAACGACCCATTGGGCACATATGCTACCCCTTATGTATGAAAATATGAATTCGCATATTAAATGCTGTAATAATTGAAAAAGTTTCATTTCAATTATGTATCAAGTAACATAAAATTAACGTCTTAACAGTAAATAAATAACTTTACAATTTTACAACTACTTTGTAAATAAATGACAAAAAGGCAACGACATAATGAAAGGCATTCAATACAGCGATGCTTCTCTACGCATTTTATTACTTAATACTATTCATAGCATTTGTTTATAATACTATTTAACTAACAGTTAGATATTTACTTAAAAAAATATGCAACTGTGTATCATATCCTTAATTTTTCACGACATATCTAAAATCGTTTCTATTTCTACTTTTTTATGACTATGAAATATACTATTTATAAATCGTTCACTACACAACATATCCAAAAAGAACACACAAAAAAAAACAAAATTTATTGCCATCGGCACTTCTACTTTTTTTATCAGCATCTTTGTCCAAAGCGGAAGTCGGTGTGCTGCGTGCCCGCGCAACTGATGCGGATGGCGCGAATGCACTTCGAAAATCGAATTAGGAATTTCGCGAATCGAAAGCCGAAACGGTTGGCGAAAAATTGGAGTGAAAAGTAACGGTTTGTACAGATGTCGCTGTGTGTTAGTCGTTTTGGAAAATAAAATTTCAAAGTAATCTTCTTGTGTGGTATATAAAAAAGCTAAAACAGGTAAGGTTTTAATAAAGTACTTTGCAGCTTTTCATTCATTTTAGCTCGTTTCCAAGACCATTGTTCGGGGTCCTTTTACAATCGGTGTAGTCATACTCGACGTTACCAATACACAGACGTTATAAAATCATCAGAACATTATCGAAAGGCCATAAAGATATGTCTCATGAGGAGTGATTCTTATGTCGATACATTCCATTCCATGTAACAGAGACTTTATCAGGAAATAACTTTTAAAAAAGCCTTCAGCCAGAATATTTTTTTACTTTTATGATTTTTTAATGATTGCCATTGTCACGGGAAGCACTAGTTTTTTAATAAAAATCAAATAGGTTCACCTAGTCAAGACAGAAGAGGTAACTAAAATGAAAATATAGAGACAAATTGAGCACTACCTGCTTTTGTGCTTTTGTTGAAGTCGGTTAATTATTACCAAGTACATTTAACCCCAATAGTTGATGGACCTGCTGGCTTTAAAGGGTCATGTAGAGCACATTAAAAGGTATGGTACAAGTATTATTTCTTATCGTCTTCTTCAAATAACCTAAAAGCAGTACCTAAATAAAATAAAAAATAAAATAATTAAAATATATATATCTGTCTAAAATCGAAATGAACTGACAACCAGCTCCGTTTAAATAAAATCGATTCCAATATCTCGGTGTTTTCATAACTAATGGACGTCCTTAACTAGATAAGGAGACAGCAGTAAAATTATTATGATCCTATTTGGAGAATTATTTGTCAACATCAAGTTCCGATTTATAGTCGTTTCGATGCTCGATTCCAATTAATGACCTCATGGATAAAAAGTCGGACAGACATCAGTATGATAACCATGCAGGAGTGAAAGGGAAAGAGGCAATATTTTCCATCTCTTACTGCGAAGCACGGTATATTTAGATCCAAACTGTGATTTTCTGAGGTAAAGTGACAATTTAGATACAGAAGTACATAATTTTCTATACCTATTGGTGGGAAAGAGCACTTGCAAGGCTGTGTTTGGTTTCAGGACATTAAGGTTCAGTTTTCACTTGTCAAAATGTAAGATCGTTACTGATGTTTTAGTTACGCAAGAAGTATCATGAAACCTGATATAGCACTTTCCTTACCGTACAATCAGGTGGACGATCGCAATATTGAAGTAGCTATGAGCAGGGTACAGGTCGTAGGACCGATGGCCGACGGGAAATTAAAATCCTACAGTGGCGTGACTTTTTCTCTTTTTTTAAACACAGTGAACAAGCGTTTGACTACCATCCTGTCTGATGTTAAGCATAGGCCACACTATGATGAAGAACACTTACTTGTTCATTAGGTACCTACGAGTATTTACCCGTGACGGACTAGAAGAAAATAATAATCATCAGAAAGGGACAACAACATTGTTTAAACTAAACAAAGGTTAACTTTTTTTATGTCACATCCCGCCCATCGTAAAGCGGGGTTTAGACTAACAAGTTCTTGCCGCAAGTTATTGACCAAGTTCTTGCTATTACGTTTAGACTAAGTGCAAGGTTTCTTGTAGAAGTTGGCTTTGCAAGTGCTCTGAAAGTATTATCGCGCAAGTTCTTTCCAGACAGTTTACAGTAAGCAAGAACTTGCTGCAAAATTGCGCTAAATATTCCAAGTGAGTTTACACTAATTGCAAGTTTTATATAAAGCAATACTTGTGATAGTAGAATTCTAGAAGTTTTTGCAAGACTGTTTAGATGTACATGTATGTGAACATTGCAACAATTTTATTTTTGTTAATACCAAAAAGTAAGTATAGTCCAGGCGCTAGAGGTAGTTGCGTATGCATAATGTGAGTCCCGAATTTCGCCAACGGATTTAAGTGAAGAAAAGGTCCAAGAAGAATAATGTGAATCTTGCCGGTCGATTATTTGGTCCATATTTTTTTACCCCCTCTTCTCTTATTCGTAAAGGGTTCATGTACTCAATACATTGAGTACATGATATGAAATCATCTTAATGATTATTTTTGTAATAATTTATAGTTTTTAACCCCTGACGCAAAAAGAGGGGCGTTATAAGTTTGACGTATCTGTATGTCTGTGCCATCATAGCTCCCGAACGAATGAACCGATTTCAGTTTAGTTTATTTTATATTAGAGGTGTTTTACGGGCGAGTGTTCTTAGACATGTTTGATAAAAATCGATTGAACCGTTTAAAAGTTATGGGGGGTTAAAGTGGGGATTAAAAATTAAACTTGAATAAATGTGTCCAAGTGGGATATTAAAGCAAAGAGTTACACCACGTATATTAAATGAAAAAAATTTGTTCAAAAGTTATGAGGGTTCGTCGAGTCGACTCTATACAAATATGTTCAAGTGGAGTATCAAATGAAAGGACAAGACACCCACATTTAAAATCGGGGGATTTTTTTTGCTGACATCTTGCAGAACACAAAAAACTTATTTTGTTTACCAAATATAGTTCAAGTTCTTGCTGGAATATCAAAATGGCCGTTTACACATTTGACTTGTGTCAAGTTCTGGAAGTTGCAAAACTTGCTTATATAGTTTGCTGAACCCTGTTTACACTATTGTAAATGACTTTCAGAAGTTTTCTATCGCGAGTTTTATTGCATGTCTAAACAGGCCGGCTATTTTACTGCAAAATTTGCAGAAGTCGACTATATTTAAAGTTTACACATAAAAATTGCAGCAAGTTCGATGCACAGAGAAAACTTGCAGAAATGAACTTGCTACACGTTTACACAGCGATTTTGACTTGCAGAAGTCGACTTCTGCAAATTTTATTGCTAATCTAAACTCCGCTTAAAGTTTACACATAAAAATTGCAGCAAGTTCGATGCACAGAGAAAACTTGCAGAAATGAACTTGCTAGACGTTTACACAGTGATTTTGACTTGCAGAAGTCGACTTCTGCAAATTTTATTGCTAATCTAAACTCCGCTTAAGGATAATAAAAAAAACTTCTATTATTTTAATTTGAATGTCCACGAAAGTGTTAAGCTCTTTTCGCCTTTTTTATCCAGGTGAAATTCAAGGAATAAAATTCTTACATAAAAATCGAATTAATATTTTATTAAGCTTCCACGATATTACTAGTGCTTCGAACCAATATGAGAAGTCATTCGTGCGAAATATTGGTCGATCTGTCGATATTCGCGCTTATTCCATAGATAGGTAGATATTTTTATTTTTATTGCAGTGGTGTTTTGAAATTATCTTCAACTTTAACTGTCTTTATTGATACGACTTGTCATGGACAATATTATAGTTTTTATTTTATTTTGTGGATAATCTTCCCTTTTAACTCCAAAGTAGAGTGTATACTCTAGGTAGCGGCACCGCTTCGAAAACGGACGTTAATAATGTTTTGTTTAATTATTGTTGCCTAACAGTTGAATCTTGTCTATTCCATTTCTTCGCAAACCAATTCTTACATTTTATTACAATATCAGTACCTATTTTAGACTTCGCGACTGATAGAGAAAATCTCGAGCACCAGCATATCCGGTGACACAGCCTAACTGCAAGCTCTAATGCTATTCTGGGACAACTGTATCTCAGGCTAGTCCATAACCCAGGCCGACCCATGTGGTCGTCGCTGGGTGACACGACCGTACCCGTGTAATGAGCCTCCTTGCCACGTCAAGCCGGAAACCATACAGAGAGCGTACCAGGATTGTTTTCATAAATCTATTATCGAAAGTTTTAGATGATTATTAAGTATGTTTCACTCTCGTAGGTGGATACTCGCTTTCATATTCCCTAATTAATACATGAAGCCTGAAAATTGGCCTAAATTCAATCATGGCGCCCACTGACTCGTTCACGCGTTCACGTGTTACAACTCAAAAAATGGAAACATCTTTTTTTTGTAACAACATTGAAACCTGTATTCGCTGTTATAAAGGCAGGCGAAGAAAAACCCGGCGAGGCACACCGCGCCGACAGATAGCCTCACAAAACCCTGGCACAAAAACTCCCTCCTTTCACACAACAGTCGGATAAAAACAATCAAAGCCGTCGGCCAGCTCATTAGTTATCCGTCAGCAAATTAGACCACTCTTTACTTACGTTTCACTCACAGAAACAAAAAACACAAATCCACGTCTGGCCGGAAACAAAAAAAAATAAAACAAAAGAAAAAGAACTTTGGGGTTCCGTAAAAGTAAAATTCAGGGGTAAAACGGCAGTTAAAAGATATTGGCGGTGGGCTGAACGGGCGGAGGCGTATTTTTCACTAACTCCCAGGACACGGCCGTGACTAATAACGTCCGACTTTCAGAGAAAACTCGATTTAAGGCGAACCCTTTCGATTACATTAATTCGTATTCGAACGCCGCCTATTCACAATTCCCGAGTTACACTTTATTTTAAATCTACATACTTCTGTACGTTTTATTGACGTTTGCGCTTCGTATTGTCTAAAACGAAAAATAGGTAACTACACGTTAGTACAAAAATAAACTGCCATGGAACTTACACATCCGAAGATACAATTTTTAAACATTAACGAAATATAAATTATGTCGAGCGTATGTGGCCCAGTAGGCAATTAGGCTTGTGATCAGAAGGTTGCAGGTTCCTGATCTCCTATACCTACTGGATGTATACCAATGGGACTCCAACGATGTACACAAACATGATGAAACCCACATACCACAATTGTGTGCACCCTATAGGTATATCAGCCCCTATGACATTCCCATTGGTACGCGTGGTGAGACGTGGGCGTTTGCTAAGCCGAATCGAATAAGTGCCTCTGCCTGATTAGTTTTGGTATTAAAAGGGTTGAAGTATGTGTGTGTGTTTTTTTTAAAGTATCTCGTCGAAAATAGTACTAATCTATACAATAAAATGAAAACATAGAACATACTCTTATCTCCAGCAATCCAATTTTTTCACAAACTTAATATACACAAAGGAATCTGAAGCAGAGCCACCACCGTTCAAGTTGATGTACAAAAGAAAAGCACTTATAACTTCTACACTTAATACATTTTACCAACCGAATGGTTAACCAAATACTAAAAGGTTGTAAAAATAAAACTTTACCATCCCAAAGTTGAAGACGAACCGTTCCATGGTCTACCTGTAACAGAGCGTTGATTTCAAAATGCGGTCACGTTAAAAGAATGAAAGTTGCCGCGCGAGCTTCGACGAGCTTAAAGTTCGCTGTCATAAGGTAAGTAAAAGCTTCGAGATGAAACGCGGATTAGCCTTCCCAAGTTCCCTCCGGTAAGTATCTAAAGTAGGTAATATTGTTCGTAACAACGCAATCTTTGATCGGAATATTAAGGCTGTTTCTTATTTTTGTCCCGCTTCTTCGTATACGAGTTCGTGGAAGATAATACCTCTTGTCTAAGCCTTTTTAGTAAATATAGATACAGGTATTTGTAAAGAACTCCTTGAGACACGTTGTAAACTGATCTATTTTACATTTTATAAAAATAATTCACAATGACATTGTTAATTTACAGCACGCACGTTTTATTTTGAAGATTTTTGGGATTTATACCTCTAATGTACACAACATTGATGTTGTGAAAAAGGAAGTATTATTTTTTATTCGTTTGTTTTTTCTTGTCCATAATAAAACTATCTAAATTTAAAATGATATGAAAAATACATTTTTCACACATTCCTATCATGAAAGAAATATACTCTCTTCGGAGAAAGAGAAATAACGCGCAGCAGATCGTGGGGCATTAACTACTACAAAAACAAATTCGAAACACAAAAATAATGTTTGTGCAATTAATGGTCTACCGTAAATAACGAATAAACCACCCATTCATTCCTGACTTAAATGCAAAATAACTGTTCTACTATTTGAAAAAAAATCTGCATTCAACGCGACTCACGATGAAAACATTTGCTTTAGTCTTATATAACTATCCCGGTTTTGTTGCTCCTCTCTTTTCAGGCGAGAAATTGCAACTCGAAAAACGGATTTGAATAAGCAGTTTCATTTCAGCCGGCTTCCGTTGGCAGTGCTAAAACGCAATCCCTATTTTTATAATTTCCTTGAATGGCTGAACATTTGATTTAAGCACCGTCCCAGGGCAGTGGACGGGTCTCCCGAGACCGCCCCGACTATACCCATTTTGTTTTGTTCGCCGGCTTGCAGCTACTCAGAAATACTCTACAACTTTTTTTTCCTCCCGAAATCCTTCGAAAAGTGTACAAGGGAGCGATTGACAGACCCCCTCTGAGATTAATGGTAATGAATACCGTATTAGGCGCATGAGGAATGCTGATTTACTTGGGAAAGTTTAATTTGATTTTCATGAGCTTTTTTCCATAATTAATAGACTTTCCATTGATTGCGGTCTAATTAATTGATGGCGGGGCGTGAACTCAGTGGCGTGAGGTTTTCAAATTTGATTATAGCTAGATTTTAATTATTACTGCGGTTAGCTCAAAGTTTATGTTTGTACAAATTGTTTAAATTTATAGAAAAATAATAAATCTTGGTTTAGGAATACAAAGAATTCAGAAAATTCGTTCATACATTTTGTACCACTTACGGTAACCAAACTGTAACAGTGTACCTCTATTTATTTCCTTTTAGAATGTAAATTTCGGTTAAGCATTTCATCTGCCGTCATCATGAAACATTGTCCTTGCATCTTACTATTTTGGTCATCGTTAGATAAACGTCTCCGCTTTCAGAGTGACCTTTCCATTCATACATTTACATTGAAATGCAAGACCTATTGAGATGTTTGTGACAATGCAGTGCCTGTATATCGCCAGAAACGCTTTCAACGTAAACAATGTATGTCAAGATTCTCTGAAGCTTCTTATTACTAGCCGTAACTGGCAATGCTGTACTACAATGAGCAACAAATGTTATAGAACGATGATGCGACTCGGTTATATTCTAATAGAGGGTTGTTTTTTAGTACACTCAACTATGTTTTAATTATGTATACTATATAAATATGTCACTTATACCACAGTTATTACAAGGGTACAGATTATTTCATATTTGACATACAACTGACGAGTTAAATTTTTATGAATAGTATAAAAGAATTAAAATTCGCTGAGAAGCATCGCTGAACTGGATGCCTTTTATTATGTTTATTATGCCTTTTTGTCTATTTCATACATAATTCACGTCTTAACAGTAAATAAATAACTTTTTCAATGATTATAGCATTTAATATGCGAATTCATATTTTCATACATTAGGGGTAGCATATGTGCCCAACGGGTCGTTTTCGACCCAGCTGAAAAATCATACTTCCGAGGCTGAAAACTGAAAATTGACACTAAGGTACACAGTATGGTCAAACATATCCAAATTTCATAAAAATCGGTGCCATGAAAAGTTACGGGCATATGGGTTAAATCAGTCAGTCAACTTTTTTTAACAGTAGAGTTTTATCATGAATAGAAATGTTTAACACAAGCATCATTAAATTCCACTAAACATTTCTTAGTGGTTTTTGTTTCTGAACTTTCTCCTCAAATGAAAGAAAACATTCTGTAACTATGTACTTTGAAGTATCCGAACCAATTTAGAGTAATTTTTGGTACTCGAAAGGAACTTCTTTTGACTTTTTGACCGTGTTACATACAGACGCGTAATATGACAATACTGTATATACTGTATAGTATATCTATAATATAGAGAAAATAGTTGCTCACTGCATGAAGTGTGAAATGTAATTCGTTTTTCTTATATTTGTAATTGTCAAGATAAGAAAATTATACTAATTCAAAATCAGTATTCATTATTGTGATGCCCTACTGGGAGTTCATTATGAACGTGAGTTTATATAATAACTACCTGACCCAGTATGTGATGTTTCGGCAATATACATTTATTAAACAATATTTCTCTGCTATTATATTATTATGCATGTACTAGCTATAAAACTTCCTCAAGAATCACTTTATCTACAAAAGAAACTCGCATCGAAACCCGTTGCGTATATTTAAAGATCTAAACATACATGGCTATCTGCGTGAGGTGACTTTGTTTTACACTGTGTATTGGTAACGAGTTCATTTTGTTCATGTGGTCGTCTACGAAATGGCATTACTACGGCGCTACGTTGGTCAGCTACGGCGTAGTCAACGCGTACTTCGCAGTCATACAATCCGTAGCCATTTGTACTGAAAGGGAACCGTCATATTATTATCATAATATTAGAAATGATGTCAGTTTCTAGGCTAGCAACAATCAGGCATATCATATGATAAATTAAAGTATTTCAAAACAATGCATTTTATTCATTTTCAACATTATGTTTCATAAAGACATTTACAGCTTAAGATCTACACAATCGATATTTAAAAAGTAAAAGTGAAAAGTGCAAGTTTATTTTTTCAAAGAAACCAGGTTCGATTCTCGAGCTGAATACAGTTCTTTTTTAAAAAAAAGTATGAATGCAGTTTTTCTTTTTATCAAAATCGGTGACATGGTTCCTAAGAACAAATCTTCATATGTCTTATGGTTTCAGACTTTACCATACTGACCGATTTGAATGAGTCACCCTGTATATAAACAGGCGATAAAGACAGACAAACGAACAGACATACGAATGGTTAACAAAATAAAACTCTAGGATGGATCCTTAAGAAGGAAGTTATTCGTAAACAAACATAAAAACCTAAGAAACCTCCTTTTTAAAGAAGCTTAAAAAATTATGAAACATGTTTTACATTGGTGTAACAGTTTAATTACCTCCATAGTCCCTAATAATATAAAGTCTATAAGTTTAGCAAATTTCCCTTTTACACGATGTAATTATAGAAAAAAAATTAAGTCTTTTAAAGTAAAAATAGCTAAGGTGGGGCTGTCGCCGATTTAGGTATGGTGGTTACAACGCAATGTTTTTTTTTTCATAAAACAAGTACTCGTTTTTAATTAAATTAAATCACAAACCGGCATCAGAGAGAGTTTCTTCACCAATAATTTCTTACTACGTACGTTATTCTGTGATCGTCACAGTTCAGTCTACGATAATGACTCTCAGTTACACCAATGTACATTATGCGCACATGAACGGGCCTCCCAACATGAGCTTAGTTTTATGTTGACGAATAACAATAAATCATAGTTTATGAGGTGTGCTGAATGAGAAATTACAACGTTTATACTAAAATGAAGTAACGTAACTTTACACGCTTCTCGTGTATAAATATGAAGGTGAATTAAAACGATAGAGTTGTATTTTTTGAGCGAGAGTCTTTCTCAATTCGACCATCTATATGTTTTTTTCATATTTGCTCGTCGATTACTTTGTCATTTATGATCCTAATTCGCTAAATATTTTTTCAAAGGTCGTCTCGTCATAAGGAAGTCAGGGTTTAATAATGGCAGGCCAAAAAATCAATTGAATCGATACTTTTAAAAAATCGTAGGAACGAGCGACTAGCCTTGTGATGATGGCGAATCAAATACATATGTCACCACCCCTGTTAGAGCGTCTGTGGTCCAGTTGGTCGGACACTTGACTAGTAACCGAGAGGTCCCGGGTTCGAGTCCGGCTACTGGACGTGTACCAATGGGACTCTTTTTCAGAGCCTATGTACGCAACGCAACGCTCGTACGGTGAACGACAACATCGTGATGAAACCCGCACACCACAAGGTGTGTGAACCCTATAACGGCGATGGGCTCACCCCCTGTCACGTTTGGGTCAAATACGCTTGGTAAACTGTGGGTACTTGCGCTTTAGCAAGTGCCTCTGCCTACCCCTCTTTGGGATTAAAAGGCGTGAAGTGTATTTTTATTTTTTTATTTACCACCCCAACCTAACTCTTTCCGTCGTGGGGGTCGTAAGAGGCGACCAAGGGAACTCTCGAGAGGACGGACAGGAGTTCTCTGAGACTAGTACTGATTGAAGTCGATTATTTTTTGCTTAAAATTATATTATATCAGTGCGTCTGTGGTCCAGTTGGTCGGATACTTGACTTGTAACCGGGAGGTCGCGGGTTCGAGTCCGGCTACTGGACTGGATCAATGGGACTCTTTTTCAGAACATATGTACGCAAAGCAACGGTCGTACGGTGAAGGACAACATCGTGACGAAACCCGCACACCACAAGGTGTGTGAACGCTATAACGGTGATGGGCTCACCCCCTGTCACGTTGGGTGAACCGTGGGCATTTACAAGCAAGCAAGTACCTCTGCCTACCCTGCTTTGGGATTAAAAGGCGTGAAGTGCATTTATTTTTTATTTATTATACTATATCAGGGATTAATTTTATGTAACATCCACCACTATCACGTTGGATTGAAATGCGATTTTTGATAGACCTTTTCTTAGCACGTGATTCTACTCTAGTTGGGTTAAAAGGCTATAATGTATATCTTTTTTTTCTAGCGTTGCCTTGACAACAAAATTATTTTGTCCTTGCCCTATAGCTCTCGTCCAGCAGTGGACGTCATATGGTAGATGATGATGATGACAGTTTCTAAGTAAAGTTGTGATTAGTGTTATTTTCAATTAAATAACATGGCACGGTAACCCTTAACGCAAGTATTTGTATTTTGACTATACAGGATGGAAACAATTTATGGGCCTTGTAGGGAAACTACCTTAAATCCTTAGCTCGTTTCACTGAAAGGAGACATTCCCTTGTTTTTTTTTTTTAAAGAAACAGAACTGTATTAAAAAATATTTTTAAATTACGCTATCTGACCCCGGAATCGACCCACTTAAAAATTGAATTGTTTCGTAACAAAAATTACAGTATTTTCCAGAAAATGTGTCGAACAAAAGACGTACAACCATTTTCGAAAAATCAGTCTGTCTTTCAAACTAGTATACAATAATTAAGCCTCTCGCCACAGCAAATGCGGGTCGTGCTAGGAGCTGAGGCGGAAGCGGGGTCATTGGGGATTTGTAAAACAAAAAATATGTACTGGACGGGACACATCGAAAAGCGGCTCGAAAGCATTTGGACTAGGCGTCGCTTTTTAAAACCCGCGTTTGAGTCGTTAAGGCTTTTCATGGTCTTTATAATTATGGTATTGTAAACGTATAGTAATAGCCACAGGTTTGAAATATTTCAGGTATACTGTCATATTTCACAACACGTGAAAACATATCCACCACTGCTGGACATAGGCTACCCCGATAGGTAGTAAATTGTGAATAAATCTCTCTGCCAATTGACTGATAAGTGACAGAAATGTCCAGCTCGTTTTTTTTTAAATCCAAAACGTCCCCTCTTCATTAAGTACAAAATTGTTTACGTTGGTGACAGTGACAGCGCTATACCACTCACATAGCGTTAATCCTGTCACAGAATTAAAAAAAGTGCTGCCTCTAAACCCATTAAAAACAATGCTCGACCTGTCCACGTACCAAGAAGTCTTAGTAATACTAGTGGACTTGACAGACGTCTTGTCTTAACTATTAATATGAATATAAAATTAGTATAAACTCCAAGGTGACCTGTGCCCAGCAGTGGATGTCACGAAATATAAACTATCATATCTCTCAAATTGGACGAAATTACATATAAATGCCAACTTTTGTGAATACCGGTAGCCTTGGTGAAGAGTTCATTGAGAACAAACAT
>SJJU01005495.1:0-15364 GCA_012932125.1 Conopomorpha cramerella | reverse complement strand
ATGGCAACGTCTGTCGAGTCCACTAGTTAAACTATAAATTCTTATGACTATCCTGATTTTTACATTAACGGTTTCATTGTTTTTGACAACCCTTCGAATTTTTTGCGTCCATTTTCGTTTATTGTCCAGATAAGTATGTCCTTAAGCTAACAGAATATTGTGATAGATATGACTATGATAAAATGCTGTTTCTGGAAACGAAAGCGACGGCATCGGTTCGACTTGCCGACCTGCCGCCGCCGTGTCAATCAGCACCTGTGGGCAATATCTATATTGTGAAAGTTGTCTACGTGTTGGCTTGTATCTGTTGCCTGTAACCTAACCTGCCCCCACAGACATATGACAATCTAAAAATAGCCAAGATAATAATCAATTCTATCTATTGCCGTCTTAAGTCTCTATCTTCGAAACTAGTTCTTCAGTACGAGTTTTTTGTACAGAATAAAATACACTCTCGCTTTTGATACTTACGCAGAGATACTTGCTAAGAAAATGCCTACCTACATTTATTTTAACCCAAGGTAATGGGAGGTGAGCCCATCTCCCTCTCAGAGTTCGTATAGTGAAAAGGTCGGTATGTGTATTCTGCTACTTCATCATCATCATCATCAGCCCATACTTGTCCACTGCCTCTCCAATTGCACGCCACTGTGATGTATTTTCGGCTTCTCGCATCCAGCTTCTGCCAGACATCTTGCGTATATTATCAGTCCACCTTGCCTGAAGGCGTCCTACACTCCGTTTGCCGAGACGCGGTCTCCACTCGAGAACTCGTTTTCCCCAACGGTCTTTGGTTCTACGGCTTATATAGCCAGCCCACTGCCACTTCAGCTTGCTAGACGTTCTGCTACTTATTCCGAGCGAAGTCGTAATAAGTTGTTCAGAGGTCATAATAATATCTACCCCTATGACTATACGCGACTAGATAACTTTGCGAGCATCTCGCTAGTATTATATGTGAATATGTGACGAGAATTTCCATAAAGTCCATCTCACTATTAAATATTGGATATTACTTTACGTCCCTTCGTAATTCAAACACTTTTCTACAGGCTACTTTTACTCAAATAATTACTATTTTATCAGACCGTAAAACTCTAGGTTTCTGCTCGAGCACTTGCGTGTGGTGTGAACCATTTTGTAACTGTGTGTGTTTTTTTTCGCACGTTATCTTCAACAATGTTTCATAATGGAGCAGCAATGACACCTTAGAAAACTATGTTTTGTCGTTAGTATTGTATAATGAACGTTTAGCCAATCTGTTATGGCATAATGGGAGATTCACATTGTTCAAATATCTTTTTAATTGATATTACATGGTGAGGACGGATAGATAAAAATGTTGTATGGTGGCATTGTGCCTAGCAACAATTGTGTTTTATTTGTTACAAAACTTTTCTTGCGAGGAAAATGAAAGGGCGTTCTATTTCGAAGAGAAAATAAAGACTGATACCGCCTATCGCCTCTTTCTTCTGTTTCCAATTAGACGAAGAGGAAAAGCTCTGCTTTTCATCCATGAATACTTTGTTCATTAATTAACCATAGATTAGTCTTAGGAATACCTAGGTTCGTATACCACTTAAAATTCACTTCAGCTAGTATCACCTCAATAGGGAGTAATTATTATCGGAGATAACGAAGGTAATTATTACTGTACTTTTGAAATGTAAACTGTGATTACTAGGACAGACTTAGCGTCTGACTACCCCGCTTTGGGGATTAAAAGGCCTGTAGTGTCTTTATTTTATTATATTTTATATTTTCTTTGGAATCTATTATAACATTTAGGTAGAGGTCACATTTAATAATACTACACATTTCTGGCCTAATGTCGTGAGAGCTGAGCTTATCGTCACAACACAAACGAGTTTACACACATTTTTCTTTTTGTTATGCATATTTCCTCATGGTGGTTTCTTTCACTGTAAAAGCTATTTAAGACAATGTTAGTAGCTATAGCGCTGAAAAGCGCAGGAATAGTTTTTATTTTTTCTCCTATGTCAAATTTTCAGTAACTTAGTTACTTTCTATGAAGTGTAATATTTAATAATCATATTTTTTTGAACGGACGCCTTCAATTAGATTCCGATCTCTTTTGTTTTTGCTATACGCTTTTTAGTAAATCCATTTTATATTAGCAGGCAGGGTACGTATGTATAGATGTTTTATTGAGACAAGAGGAAACATGAAAGTTTAACCGCTCCTGTGCCCCTAAAGCAATTCTGCGTCATAGATTTAGAACCGGTATGGAACATCGCGGTACTCTACTGGTTAAAGGAAAATTTTCAACTTATTACGTACGAAGTTGATACATACTATTGCGCGTGCGCGTTACGCGGCAAGCAATCATTCATAAATAAATCACACTGTCTGAATATTTATCGCTCGTTCAACGACGAAGTATATTAATTCGTCACAGTGTTTGCTTCTCCCTAAGATTATTGTGTAAATTTGTAGTTACTTATAAATTAATTCTATTCGCACATGCCCAGGGAGCTGAGGTCGAGTTTCGCCACCTTTCGGTTACTACTAAGATGAGTGTAATATTTCGATATAGCTGTCATTATTCTAACACTGTACTATAAAATATACTGCAGAAACCGAGGATGAACCTAATTCACTAAAGCTACTTAATACACGTGAACAAGTGGCCAAGTCGCCTAAAGGCCCAGCGACCTAGATTAAAAAATAAACCTGCTATAGAAAATAGTAATCTTAATCAATACATAGTAGTATAAAACAAAATCGGCTCCCGCTGCCTGTCCCTGTGTATGGTTAGATCTATAAAACTACGCAACGGACTTTGATGCAATTCTTTAGTAGGTAGATTGATTCTTGAGGATGTTTATCTGTTTCTCGCATATAATAGCAGAGGAACAGTGATATTGGCAAAGCAACGTTAGCTTGGTCAGATAGCACTAAATAAAATCAATGAAGAGAGAGGAGATAATCGGATCTTAAAATGTTTTGAAAGTTAAAGTAATAATAATACCTATTATTTCGTTTTTGATTTTTGATGTCACGACTTTCCAGGCAAACCGCAGCAAGTTTTGTAGTAGACGACTGTTAACATCTTAATTTGTTGGTCGATCGATTAAATACCTAATATTTATCTTTTACATATAAGATAATTATCTTACTATCGTAAGCTCAGCCTTTATCACGATCCCAGTACACCTGTTGGCTCGACTAAAGCCCACATAAACTCTTTGCTAGCTGTTGCACCGCTCGCAGCATTGCATAAGGACCTAGGCTTCCGCATATTCAGGGACCGACTGACCGTATTGCCACTCGCTTAGATCATGAGGCAATCTAGCAATAACATTATTATATAGAAATAATATTAACTTAATTCGTACACAACGCAACAAAAGGAAATGTATAACCGCAAATCACCGAGCCGCACTGGCCGCGTGAAAGGTCTATCCAGGTTTCATTGGTCTGACATCTGCGCTCGTGCTATGGCATCATCGGTTGATGAAAACCTATTAGAAATTACTTTCACATAAGGAGTGAATAATAAGATCGTAAAGAAGTAAGACATAGAGTCAGTTATGTTCAGTATACTACGTTGAGTGATCGGTGATACTGATCTGGGATGTAAATTGTCAACCGGGAAGGCGTGCACTAAGCTATAATATAAAAATAAATTGCTGTTATGTATAAAAATGAGTTCGTTAGTCTCGCTAAAACTCGAGAACGGCTAGACCGATGTGGCTAATCGCTGTAAGCATCACAAAACTTTCGGCCCTGTGACTGTCACAAATATATGTGAAGCCGTTGATATACAAACACTTGTCAAAATCACTTCCGTTGCCGAGATTGAGAGACCATCGAAAAGTTGTTTTTGAAGTTGGCTGGACACTTTTCAATCGATTTTCTAAGCTTCTGAAGTGCCACAAATTCTGAAGTAAGGATGTTTAGCAGTCACATATAGTGACCTATTGGTCTGCTTGTGACCTATTTTGAATGTTTGTCCAGCCAGCCTCAACCATATAAATAATCGACTCGCTAAAAGATTTGCAGAAACAAAAAAGTATGTTTTGTTTGTTTGTTTTAAAATCTTTATTGCACAATTTTACAAATGGCGGACTTAATGCTTTTGCATTTTCTATGTTCTATTTATCTATGTTACCTATGTTCTACTCCGATCTATCAATATAATATGATAACCCCTTGAGAGGAGACTAGTATGCCTCTTAATATTTATTTCTCTTGTTTATACGATATCATGTTGTTCACAGGTAGTGCGCAATGCATCGCCTACATCTGACAGACAGCCATCTCCGCGTGATGCTGTGGTGCATCCTCCTAGGCCTGCAGCCAGCCTTCGCAGGCATCCTGGACCCGTTCAACTGGGCGCGATCCGACCGCATCGAGGTCAACATCCCCTGGCTGCCATGTGAGATATAACCCTTTTGACCACTTAAACAATTTCACCAGCGTGTCTTCGGTAAGCATTTGTAACGCAATACTTGGGTCTTATACTACTTAGAATATACCTACTTTAGCTACTGTCATCATCTACCTCAACAGAAACTAATGGTATTATCGGAGATATCGGGAGTAATGATTACTATACTTTTGTAATATAAACTGTGACGACTAGGACAGTAAAAAAACCTATTTATCTGTGTACTTGAAGATGTTAAAATAAAATCAATGAAGAGAGAGGAGATCAACGATACGTTGATAGCACTAAATCAACCGGGCCACTTCACCCCTCACCTCCCCACTGTGTCGCCACTCTCAAAGTACGAATATCATAGCACGTCCATCTACGCAACTTCAGTCAGAATTGAAATTTGACCGTGATACTACCATAACGATTACTTTGGGCCCTTGTTGTCTTGGTCGGATACTTGACTTGTAACCGGGAGGTCGCGGTTTCGAGTCCGGCTACTGGACGTGTACCAATGGGACTCTTTTTCGGAGCCTATGTACGCAACGCAACGCAACGCTTGTACGGTGAAGGACATCGTCGTAATGAAACCCGCACACCACAAGGTGTGTGAACCCTATAACGGCGATGGGCTCACCCCAAGTCACGTTGGGTTAAATACGCTTGGTGAACCGTGGGCATTTGCTGTAGCAAGTGCCTCTACCTTCCCCGCTTTGAGATTAAAAGGCAAGGTGAAGTGTATTATTTAATTTTTTTAAATAATTTATTTTAATAATAATTTTTAATATTAATATTGTTATTATTTTAGAAAAAAATATTGTAATCTTATTTCTGACGGTAATGAGGTTGCCAACCTACGCAACGTAAACCTGCACATTAACAGGTGCACAATTAAATAAAATGGATTATAGTAATAATCCCGCGAGCCTCCGGCAATCATCGAGGCCTACTCTAGATCCCGAGGTATATTCTAAGTGCATGAACTGTTATATGTATAATTGTATGTTACATATTACATAATTGTATTACGTAAAATGTTCATTTTGTTGGGAAACTAGCATTTATTAAAAACAAGGTTAATTCACAAATGGAAGTGCGATGTTAGAAACAGACAGAAGTACGAAATGCCTTCCTGGAATCGCAGTCAGAGCGAGTGTGAATAATTCTTTAGCATTCGTTGTTCCTAAGAAACTTTTGAATCTTCACCAACTCAATCAGATATCAGCACAAGGACGTGCAATACTGAATTAAGTACATTATATTCATTGTATATAATTTATTTTCAGTCGCCAGAATGTTGATTCGTCTAAGTACCAATTTGTGCCATGACGCGTGAAATCTCTGACTTTATGTATCCGGCCTTACCAAATATGTTGTCGTCACCGTCTTGCACTAGGTACTGGTTTTTGGACTGTCATTTCATTATACATTAAAATAAGCCATAAACACTGGAATTATCAGTAAGAAAATATCGAAAAGGACCCTATGCACAAGCGGGGTGAACAGACTCCCTGTTTTGACGGGACATACTGAGTTTGTCATGTCCTGAAATGTAGCAATATAATCCTTGTACTTGCGTCCGCCGGCATCTTTAAATTTTTTATGAACGTGGAAGAAGCTTACCTATGTTTTTTGAGAGAAGCGTAATGTGCCTATGTATGTATGTGATAAAATAGTATTTGAACTTCTTTCACCTCGTTTTACCTACCAATTTATTGTAACTACTTTTATGCCTAACCAATAATGGTAGATACTCGTATAACTGGCGTGTCCAATGCAAATCAATACAAAATACGATGAAAGTATGTAATGTAATTAAAATTTATTTTCCCGGTGGTCAGTCGAGAACGAGACCAGGTGCTATGATGAGCTGGGGTGCCTCAACATCACGCGTAGCTGGTACCACCTCATCCACCGGCCCTTCAACGTTTTTCCTCTGCCACGAGTCGTCATTAATACTAGGTATGTTGCTTATTCCTTTACACTTCCAGCAGGGGCAGGTGCCTAATTGAGGGAAGTGAATTTAAACCAGTTTGCCAGATGTCTTCAGGTGATTAAAAAATCAGTTAGGTTGTAAGTTTGAATTTGAAATGAATGAAAACTTTATGGCTCGTATCCACAGAATGCATCTAAAATCACATACTCCAGCGCATCGTCACGAAGCTGGTTTGGTACTAGGGCAGTTTCCAATCTCGGTTCAAAGACACCAAAGTGTTTGTCAATACTGAATGAGGGTTCTGTGCTGAGACAGAGTTAGGTTACAATGCATTTTGACAATTCAGAGAACGAGATGATCTCAGCCTGAGAATAAACCTGCCTACTGGTACGGGTATATAAACCTCATAGAGACGTTGAGCCCACGACCTGCCTTTATGAAATAGCCCTAATTTGTGAAACGTGTCTCTCTGAAAGAGAAAGGGGAAGAAGTAAATATCTCTATTACATTTTAAATATTGAAAATAGAGTTGAACTAATGGTCAAAGCGACTGCGTCTTCGACAACGGTTGCGGGTCTTGCATCTAGCTTAATGCTGTGGTTAGGCATTAGTGGTGAATGGTTGTAATGACCACATAGCTAGATACCAAGTCAGTACTGAACTGCACTGACTTTGTCGGAAAACGAATAAGGTGTTAATATCATAAACAGTTTTTTTTTGTGTAGACAATTATTTTTTTGTAATCTCACCAGGTTCATACTATACACAAAAAAGAATCCGACAGACGGGCAGCTTCTCAACGTGAACGTGAACAAGACAATAGTGAAATCAAACTTCAGCCCGCGCCGCCTCACCAAGATGATCATCCACGGCTTCATTGACACACCACTCTCTAACTGGGCAAGTAGTCAGCATAAAAAGAAATCAATAAAGCGCCATCTGCTTCGTTATTCATTCTTGATTTTCACTCCGTTGCAGCTCCTTAGCTTTCAGATTACACTTAATAAGCTTTTATTTTCTATTTATTTCCTTTCTGGTAAATACATGAGTGAGATAAAACTAAAAGAAATACAGATTGTCAAGGTTAATTCCAAAAAATAGTGAACTGTTACTACCACCACAATTAACATCCAAGTACCCGAAAACAGGTCTACAGCCGCTCTACTCAAATAACAATCTATTAAGACATCCAAGCAATGGCCTATGTCCAGCAGTGGACAAGTATGGGCTGATGATGATTTATTTATTTATTTATTCGCATTTGTCACATACACAAAAGTTACATTGCAAGAGAAGAAAAACACATCAAAAACAAAAAACATACAAAATAAAAAATAGTAGTTAGACGAGTTGGACATGGCAAATGCATGATGATGAAGACATCCAAAAATTGTCCTTAAAAGTTGTCAATTTCTCTATGAAGGTTAGCGAGATGAAGGACGAGCTGGTGAAGGCGGGCGACTTCAACGTGGTGGTGGTGGACTGGGCGGGTGGGAGTCTCCCGCTGTATACTCAGGCCACCGCCAACACGCGCCTTGTGGGGCTTGAGGTCGCACACTTCATTAATACACTCCAGGTTTGTTTTTCTAATAGTCGTACAATATATTCTAAGATTTGTGTGTTTGTTTGTGTGTTACGCATTCACAGTCACACGTAAACTATTCAACCAAACATTAATATTACTCGATTTACACTAGGGTAGATATTGCGAAGCATTTAAGGCATTCAAATTTATTCATGTTTCCATGGATCCGAGCTCCCGAGCGAAGCCCATCGGTACCGCGTACTTTTTTTAGCACTTTCTTTCTGCAGCTAACCGATCTGGTCAGCATTTTAACACACAACCTTCTACGACCGCGTCGGTAATGAGCAGTTGGTGAATGTTAATGTAAAGATAAATACCTGCGTTACCACCAATAATGCGCGAGGATGCGTTGCGAGGATTTTGTTATCCAAGAACCAATCAAATTGCTACATTTACCTAACCCCACTCTGCACAGCTCTGCTGAAAACGGCTAAACACACCGAAGTGTTTGTACGTACAAATCAAGCGAAAGATATCTGCGAGTCATATGTTATGTTGCGGGGGATATGTGCGAGGAATGTATTGCAGGGGATGCGTCCACAGACGGTGTTTTTTGGAAACAGATGTGTACGCTTCGCAACTCCCAACACATTCTCAGACGGCTCGCACGACATTTTCCTCGTATATCTTTGGTGAAAATACCCGCATATTTCCACAGCACAGCTAGACATCCTGCCATGACATATTTCCATCGCTAGTCTCAGCGGAAACACACCCAAGCATGGATGAATGGATTGATCTTCTTATATATAAAAATGAATTGATGTTCGTTAGTCTCGCTAAAACTCGAGAACGACTGGACCGATTTGGCTTATTTTGGTCTTGAATTACAGGAAAGGTTTAAAAGGTGTATTTCTTCCAATACACGAAGGCAAAACAAATGTTTTCCGGGATAGCTAGTTCATCATAATTATGCGAGTAAAAGTTTAGATGTGAAGATGACGCTGAAACATTTACGTTTTAGACAGATATGTTATTGAATTATTATTAAAATAATGAAACCAGGTATATTAATAACAATTAGGTGTTACATACTAAACTTATCGATTAAATAATAATTCAATCGATATGTAACACCTAATTATTATTAATATACCTGGTTTCATTATTTTATTTACGTATCCCAAGTACTCGTATATTTAGACGACATCTATACACAGACAGAAAATCTTCTGCCCCGAAGGCGGTTTGAGGTTATTGAATGGTACGGTTTTATCACATGACAAAACCATAACATTCAATAAGTGAATTGATCATTTTATAAACGCATATTTATTACTTGATAGAACTCATAAAACACTTTCAATACAAGTATTTCGATATGACTGTGGTATACCTAAGTAGTTTAGAAATAAATGGAAAGACTATGTAGGTCACTTATCGTTTTCAATCGTATAGACATGGAGCTAAGTTGAAATATTTGTACTGTTGCGTGTATTACCAAACGAACCACAGAAGCATGCCCTTTTCAACCTTTGTCACTACATGTTCTTTTTAATTACGTTTTTCAGAAAGATCACGGCCTGGAGCCGATGGACGTACACATAATCGGGCACTCGCTGGGCGCGCATACGGCTGGATACGCTGGAGAAAGGATACAGGTAAGAACAATTATTATCTAGGCACCTTTAAGTGGCCCTACTGAGATACGTAAAAAAAAAGTTGAAAGGTGTCGGAGGCTGGAACCGAACCCGCGACTGCCGCTGTCCTAAAGGCACGCCGTCTGGTTCGGTAAGTTGGAATGTTCTTAAATTTATGTGCATAATTTCGCAATTTACGAACGTAAAAGTGTCGAAAAAGTCACGTGACTCTAACCTTTAACAATATTTCTTGACGTGTATTGAATACCCCACTGTGATCTAGCTGCATGTTTTTAGGGTCTAGGCCGGATCACGGGGCTGGACCCCGCGGAGCCCTACTTCCAGGGAATGCCGACACACGTCCGCCTTGACCCCACCGACGCTCAGTTCGTCGATGTCATACACACGGACGGGAAAAGCATCTTCTTATTAGGTAATATATTGTTTAAATAGTAAAGGTTCATTTCTACTTCCATATTCTTGCACTTAATTTGAGAGTACCATTATTTCACTGACAGGGCAAATGCCAAAGTATTTTTTTTTTGTTTAGATAGACATCATTACTCAATTGAATAGAATTTGGAGACAATATAAATCAAATGTCGTATACGAAAAAGGATTACAATTTTAGACATTTTTAAATTGTGAAAGTGTCTTTATGAGCTTGTTTTCATAAAGTACACCTTGTACATGAAAGTAGTGTATTTTATGAAAACAGCAATGGAGACAAATTATAGAAACATTTCAATACTCAACAATGTGCAAGAAAATGTGGGTTCGAATGGGTCGTCATACATTTTCCTTTTGAAATATTCTGCGTTACGTTTTGGGCTACAGTCGATCATTTTATATTTGAACATACCAATTACCGACGTTTTTTCGTGTCCCATTCGAATGAAACCACATAATTTATAGAGTTCAAAGTTTATATGCGACGTGTTTCACTTCCTTTATATATGTACCGACACCATATCAATGTAATCAATTCAATGCTTGCTTGTTCGATCATAGTAGAAACCTATTTATTTTCCTATTTGTAATATCGAGATTTAGTTTCTGATAAGAAGATTGGCAGGTATTGTACCTATAAGTTTAAATATATGTTTTCTTCTTTATTTTAATGTATCAGCCGTATTGATGTTCAAATAAGTAATAGTTTGTACTCGTAGATAATGAAACACACTTTTCAATGTGTTAACAGTTCCACAAAACGTAACAAGAATTTCAAATGCGAAACAACTGTTACACTTGTCTATAATACTGGCATGACAGCTAAATATTATATGTACCAACATCACTATACAAAAACAGAATCATCACCTCAGCTTACAGCTATTTTCCATCTAACCAACTAACACAAAACAACACTCTATTTGTATTTATTATATTACTTATGTAAATATATTGAAAAGAAAAACCGCTGCTTCGCTACATTAATTATGTATATATAGTGAAAACTACACTACATTACATAAATATATATTATTTTTATATACAATACATAAATACTACGCAAATAATCTCACTAATTCATTATGTATTTTCTACGCGTGCGACAGATTTTGTATTTATGGCAGGATACGGGATGTCACAGCCCGTTGGCCACTTGGACTTTTATCCGAACAACGGGAAGGAACAGCCGGGTTGTGATCTCACAGAGGGCCCACTTGTGCCCCTCACGCTCGTCAAGCAGGGCCTGGAGGAAGCCTCGAGGGTCCTGGTGGCCTGCAACCACGTGCGAGCTATCAAACTTTTCACCGAATCCATCAATGGAAACTGCCCGTACATAGGTAAACAATTTTGCGTATAGGTGCTCGCTCATTTTATTACTATTACTGTATGTTATGTTATTTTTATTACTGTATGTTTGGGAAGTCACATTCACATAAATAAGAACACTTGTATGCTAAAAACACACTTTGTACAACTTGTAATTTTTGTCACAATTTTCAACTAAACAGACAACTAGTCATAAGATAGATACCATTAAGTTCCTAATATTTTTGTCATTCCAGAAAGCAAGTTACCATCGTCAGTTTATGTTCATATTTCAAGCTGTAAAAGGTTTGTATGTTTGTTTCGCGCTGTTAGTAACCGATTGAAATGTCCGTAGGTCACCAGTGCCCCTCGTATCAGCACTTTTTGGCTGGAAAATGCTTCCATTGCGGCCATGGGTGTGCTATCATGGGGTAAGTCTTTGAATGCAACAACTCAGCCGACATACTCGTATTATGATCAATTCTTTAAAATGTTTTTTTCTTAACTTATTCAATCTTCGATGTTTGTAATAACACATACCCCCAACCAGGTTTTTCAGTCCTACTTAATATGGTAATTTGGGAAACAACTAACAAGTTAAGCTGCGTGAAAGATATATACCGTTACAAGCTTTGCAGATTATATCCTTACTACTAGTTTGTATGTCTCCCAGTAACATGTAAATAGTTGATAAATCCACCAATTATAATGTTGTATGTAATGTAACTCATGTTGGGATAATAACCGTGAATAATAACTGTGAATAAAAATCAAGGCTTCTTTTGAGTTTCCCTTTATTTTCCTCGCCTGTCGTCAGTTTCCACGCGGACAGCTCCCCGGGTCTGATAACGGGGCGCGGCAACCAGTCGGAGAACGAGGTGTTCCCGTCTGACGAGCTCGACACTGTCGGCGCTAAGTTCTACCTCAGCACCGGCAAGGAAAACCCATTCTGTCGTCAGTATATTTGGTTGAATAAAAAAAGTAGAATAGTGGTAGGTACCTACATGAACAACTTTCGGTATCCACTCAGTCGACGTTTTCTCCTTCTCATATTTATTTGTTACATTAACTAAGTTTGCACGATCGAATTAGGAAGATCAAAAGAACCAAAGTCAAACGACAAAGCCCGTTGGGTTGCAGAGTTGAATGGGCAATACTGAGTGTAAAAGGACCCCGAATAATGGTCTTAGAAACGTTGTTGGGGTCGTCAATATGAACATCTTTTAGTATGGTGAGAATGCGGGACAATGAAAATAAAATTACATACAAAAAGGTCATTTCCTGAGGCAAAAAAGCCGACTGCAGCAGATGGTCCGACTATCTGGTTAAGACGGCGGGCACGCATTAGCAAAAATGGGCACAAGACCGATCGTTGTGGCGCGCCTTTGGAGAGTTGAGCCTATGTTCAGCAGTGTATTTGTAGAAGTATTTGATTGTAATAAACAATAGCACATAGAGCCAAAGCAGCAATATAAGCTCGTCATCTATATACGAGGTAGGTAACATAAAGAGAACCTTTACGAGTGAGAAGGTATATATTTTGAGGACTCGATGCGTTCTTATACATAAATAGGTAGTGTCTAATTTATGAATGAACTGTATAAGAACTGCGAGAACCTTCCCGACAATCTCTTTCATAGATTTTATTGCTACACGCCGCTCTACACTTCTCCTGTCTCATTAAACAGGAATATGAATAATTGTCAATAAAAATGCTGTTTAAGCATGGAAAACTGAGATATACATCGACCGTGAAAGAAAAAAATAGAGTCGGTACTTCTAAAATGGAATCAATACGAAGAAATCCCAAATGAACGAAGCGAATTTTTTACATTGTGTAAGTGAACTAACTATAGATAATTTCTGATTCACTACCTTAAACTTTCGATGTTACAGAAAGGCACTACAGGATTGCTATCCAGCTGGCAAACCCGAAGGGAGCAGAATCCTGGGTACAGGTAAGATTATAGTGTGTTTTTAAGTAGGTATGTGATCTTGTTTCGTAATTAGAGAATTGTATGTATTTCTCAGGCTGTTTATGCCACGTACCTATCAATAGGTAAGAGCCACGTGTGCGTTTCGATTGCTCGGACATGGCGTTAAATCAAATGAGAATGTTCATCAAGATTTAGTAGTAAATTGTAAAAAACCATTGCGCTTTGTTAAAAAATTGTAGAAGTTCCAAGTCAGAAGTTATATGGGTTAAACCGTGGCCGCGCCGTCGAAACGGGGAGAACGGCGCGGCCACGCAGATCTCGTAAACCAAATCATGTAAACGTGTAATTCTTTTTGTCAACGACGGGGTTCATTTTGTAAAAAATGTAGAAAAAAGAAAAAGTAAAGAAAACCATACGGTTTAAAAGATATGGCACTTTGAAGTCATGGCCGCGCCGCTGGCAGCGTTTCGATGGCGCGGCCACGCATATCTCGTAAACTAAAGCATGTAGACGTGTAATTCTTTTTTAAAACGACGGGTTTCATTCTGTAAAAAATGTAGAAGAAATAAAAAGTTAAAAAAACTATACGATTAAAAAGATATGGCACTTTTAAAGTCATGGCCGTGCCGCTGGCAGCGTTTCGATGGCGCGGCCACGCATATCTCGTAAACTTAAGCATGTAGACGTGTAATTCTTTTGGTAAACAACGGGTTTCATTTTGTAAAAAATGTAGAAAAAAGAATAAGTAAAGAAAACCATACGGTTTAAAAGATATGGCACTTTGAAGTCATGGCCGCGCCGCTGGCAGCGTTTCGATGGCGCGGCCACGCATATCTCGTAATCCAAATCATGTAGACGTGTAATTCTTTTTGTAAACGACGGGTTTCATTTTGTAAAAAATGTAGAAGAAGCAAAACTTATCCATTATTGAACTATTTTAGTAAACTATTAAGGTAAACAATTTGTCTATAGCAAAAGTACTGCTAGGGTGACCATTATTCTTGTTTAGAAAGAAAAAAACAAAACCTCAAGTAAGCGAGGAATATTGGTTATTAATAATCAGATTTTAGGTCGGTACCTATTTTACAAAACAGACTGATAACTAATACTTAAGTAAGTATACACGTCACTTAGTGTAGTATCTACATCATTTAGTATCCGAGATACCTAAATAGTTTATTATTTTTTTAATACCTTAATAGTTAATTAATATTTGAGAGATTATTATTTATTTTATTACATGTAGTTCAGTACTTAAGTAAGTTACTTAACAGTAAAAAAATAAGTACTATTGTTTTTCTTTCTTATTGGAACGGACTGTAAATTTATAATCTAAGATACTAACCCCCTTATTCATAAAGTTAGAACACCACTAGTTCGCTGCTAGTAAAGGTCTCTAAAGCTGGTCAATTGTACTCTAAATACGAATAAACTAGCGTCAATTGACATACGTTAACTAGCTAGTCAACGTTTTAACTTTTTATGAATACGACGGTTAGACACTAAGTGACGTTTATATCAGTCTGTTTTTGTAAAATGTGCCGACCTAAAATCTGATTATTAATAACCAATATTCCTCGCTTACTTGAGGTTTTTTTTTTTTCATTCTAAACAAGAATAATGGCCACCCTAGCAGTACTTTTGCTATAGAGAAATTGTTTACCTTAATAGTTTACTAAAATAGTTCAATAATGGATAAGTTTTGCTTCTTCTACATTTTTTACAAAATGAAACCCGTCGTTTACAAAAAGAATTACACGTCTACATGCTTTAGTTTACGAGATATGCGTGGCCGCGCCATCGAAACGCTGCCAGCGGCGCGGCCATGACTTTAAAAGTGCCATATCTTTTTAATCGTATAGTTTTTTTAACTTTTTATTTCTTTTACATTTTTTACAGAATGAAACCCGTCGTTTAAAAAAAGAATTACACGTCTACATGCTTTAGTTTACGAGATATGCGTGGCCGCGCCATCGAAACGCTGCCATCGGCGCGGCCATGACTTCAAAGTGCCATATCTTTTAAACCGTATGGTTTTCTTTACTTTTTCTTTCTTCTACATTTTTTACAAAATGAACCCCGTCGTTGACAAAAAGAATTACATGTCTACATGATTTGGTTTACGAGATCTGCGTGGCCGCGCCGTTCTCCCCGTTTCGACGGCGC
>SJJU01005494.1:0-33079 GCA_012932125.1 Conopomorpha cramerella | reverse complement strand
TTAGCGCCATCTCTGAGATGTTTTGGAACTACTTTTGACATATTTGAAGCTATCAGAAAACCTCTCATTATCAGACAAGAAGACTTCAATGTAGTAGGAATGATGTCTCAGACGGGTCTACGCGGAAGCGTTCATTGCCTAGAGGGCTTCGACGACTACCGATTATCCTTTACTTGATTTACTATTGGGTCTCTATAATTAAGGATCATTTCCATGGGATTAATAAAATAATGTGTACTTTGCACTTAACTTGTACGTAAATTCAAATTAATGCAATGGGGAAACAGGAGCATGAAAGCTGATCCCGCACCTGCTTGATAAAGTACAGTCTACTCTTTCACACGTTGCAGTGATATTTCTTGCTCCGATTATTCGATATTCCGGATTTTCACCTCGTTGACAAAAAAAAGAAGAATACATGAATACGGAGCATATCAGCTCATTTTCATCCACTGCTGGACATAGGCCTCTCCAATTACACGCCACTGTGATTTGTTTTCGGCTTCTCGCATCCAGCTTCTGTCAGCCATCTAGCGCATATCATCAGTCTACCTTGCCTGAGGGCGTCGTACACTACGTTAGCCGAGACGCGGTCTCCACACCGTTTTTTTATACCGTCTAACCAGAACACTAACCAACGTCCACGTGCAGCTAAAATACAATTAAAAAAACCGTATACAACCATATACGGATTATGTTTGTTTCTTGTTAGAGCGTCGAGAAAAAAATTGCCACAGTTATAACAATCAGTTTTCTCTAGCGGCATCAACGTGGAGCGGTTACTTTTATTCTGTCTAAAGATATTCATCACAAACGTGAGTGCTCTTCATAAGCACGCCGTATACATCTATGAATGTCTTTATTATAGCATTTTTAGCCGTTTTGAAGATTTTCTCATAATGATTGTGTTCGTAACGAGCTACGCCGCCGCCAAAGCCTTTGTCTAATCGCTGTGTGTTTTGTGCATTATGCGTCCGCCATTTGTATATATCAGATTGTGCCACATCTCTCACGATTCTTTTTAGGCTTTGTCTCATCATTCTAATAAGTATGCTCATTACTATTCGTTGCGCGCGAGCTAACTACGCGTATGTTCGGTTAGTTGTACAATTGCTTCCTACTGTTCTGTATCAGGTAAACTGAAGAAATTTGATGTAGTGAATTGTGTATGATTCATGCCACATTTTCTTTTTACAATGATGGCACTTTCGGATGATACCTTAGTCTGAGTATCGTACATGCGTATTATACGTCACGGAAGTTTCCCAGAGGTGATAGGTGGAGATTATGGACCTCCATTTTTCTGTGTCTCTTTTGTTATAAAAATCGAAAGATATAGTGGATGTCAGAAGTTGGATGCGAGAAGCCGAAAACAGATCACAGTGGCGTGCAATTGGAGAGGCTTATGTCGAGCAGTGGACAAATATGGGTTTATGATGGTGGATGTAAAAACCCCAATTCCGTCGACTATCAGGTTTCTAATTAATAATTCAAAATTATTGTCAAATGTCCAACTAATACGCAAGGCCGCAGTTTTTAAACTTTTTATTTTTCTAATAATGTATGCCATAAAATTTAGGAACGCTTGAATTTTATTCTGACAAAAAAACATGGAGCTAGTGATTGAAATTCGTAAATTTGGTCATCTTCCGAGGCAAAAAAAATGTCTATTTTTGGTGGAGATGAAAACTTTTTTTTTTTAATTTCCATTTATTTTCAGTATAGTAAAGGTTGCTCATATCGACGAGTCCAACAACGTTTCCAAGCCCATTGCTCAGGGTCCTTTTACACTTGGTATATTTTTATTCGAACGATTTGATTAACTATCTAACACAATACAAGAAGAATATTTTTTAAAGTAACTAGTTTACGTGATTATCAGCTATTAACCCCCTTACCAATAAACGCGTTATCACTTACTTACACAACGGTTATTACAGGTCTACTTAAACTGGTTTTTCCGTATTTGACATAAAACTGACAAGTTAAGTTGAGCTTTGTAGATCTTCAAAATAGCAATTCGGCCATTATTAGTAAGGCCCTAAGAGTACAAAGAATTGTGACATTCATATATTTTCATAGTCTAGACTATTTTATTATTCTGCGTTTAAAAATACCCTGAGCAATGGTCTTGTTCTTTTGAAACGTTGTTGGGCTCGTCAATATGAACAAATATACAATCGGCGTCATTCTTACCCCTTCCGGGATTACTTGCGTAACTTTTATTGCTTGAATTCATTTACTATTTTGACAGATTCGAATGATAACTGAGATCCTTGAGACTTTATGTTAATCTTATTACAACTTAATTCCTTAAGAAGTCATACAAAAAAGATACTCATGTTAGTTGTAAGAAGTATACAATTATGATATGGAATAAAGTGTATTGTTGAGCTGATTTACAAAATCGATTTCTCTTCGTGAAATGTGAAGCTACATATTGTGTACGTATGTAAATCTACCTATATCGATTTGTTGGATGATACCAATTATTTGATTTCGATATTGACTGTCATAGTGTCAATACTACCTCTATATATTTTTTCAATACTTAACGTATCGACGCATCTCAGTTAGAAATCCCTATAAAAAATAAATTAGAAATGACTCAACAAACTTGTCACAAAGAACTTGATTAGTACCTAACAGATTTTGTATGGTGTATTATATGAAGAATAGAGACTATGAGGACAACCAGGAAAACGGCAAAACGTCATTCATACCAGGAGGACATACCATTTACGTGAACCAAACGGTTTGCGTTGACCTTCATAATTCGAACCGCCAGGATGTGGAATGACTTGCAGGAGTGTGTTCCTGCGCAGTATAGACTGAACATCTTCGAGTTTACGGGTAAATAGGTACTGAACAAGTATGCTCCACTGTAGTAGACCACATCACTGCCTAATATCAGGCAGAATGGTGGTCAAACGCTTGTTTATAGTGTCTAAATCCCATGTAAATGTGGATCAATTTAATGGAAAGGGGGACACCAAAAAAGTTTTGATTGACTATAATATGTATACCAACTATTAAGTAGAGATGCGTGTATGTATCGCCTGTCTTCCAGAGGGTTGGGGGGAGACAATCGATCTCTGCTTACTACTGTCCTGTTATATCTCTTTCTTTTCTTTCTCAATTCCTTTAACAGTTCATTTCTGAAGGAGAATTGACCTTTTTGTCAAAAAAAAGGAACTGACAAAGGGACTACTGGAAAGAAAAATACATTCTTCTGTAGGCAGAATAAGTAGAGATCAAGGCCAAAATATTAAATAATATCAAAATTGTCCGTTCATCTTAAGATTAAAAAACAATTTGAATGCCAACAGCTCTAATAGTTGAGAAGTGCCTTTCAGTTCAATGTTCAATGTGTATTAGTTCTGTGATGTCATCGGCCTCAAAGTCGTGTCTTAACACATTGTGGTACACAATTACACATATCTCTGTATATTTATCTTTCGTATCCAGCTCTGGCTCCTCCTCTATTTGCATAAGTCATTGAATCCTCAGGTGCTCGGTTTGTGTGTAATCGACCACAATGGAATCTCAGCTTCGATCCTCATTCATATAGTTGGTTTGAGGTGCGGAAGCATTATCCACATAGAGAATTTTATCGGGAATAAATCGAAAATTTCTACCGAGCAGAGTAATTTTATCTCGATTATTAATGGGTATCGACTCGACATTCTTACATTTAAATATAGCATTGTACTTTGTGTCGTTCACAATACAGTACGGGACGTTGTTGGATGACGCGTGGTTTAGTATATTACTTATCATGTTTTTATCTAATTCTTCATGGTGCATTACATGTTTTGAGGCATTTGTTGCCTAATGTTTAGGGTTTGTAATCGAAAGGTTAAATTTCAGACTGAAATGACTTTTAACATGAAAAGTCTCCTTAAACTATATAACATTCATAATAAATAATAATATGCATGACGAAATGATAAAACTATGATAAGTTTACCATCTATCATACACACTTCACACCTTTTAATCCCAAAGCGGGGTAGGCAGAGGCACTTGCTAAGGCAAATACCCACGGTTCACCAAGCATATTTAAACCAACGTGACAGGGGGTGAGAGCCCATCGCCGTTATAGGTTTCACATATCTTGTGGTATACGGGTTTCATCACGATGTTGTCCTTCACCGTATGAACGTTGCGTTGCGTACATAGGCTCTGAAAACGAGACCCATTGGTACGCGTCCAGTAGTCGGACTCGAACCCGCGACCTCCCGATTAGAAATCAAGTATCCGACCAACCAGACACTCTTCTTTACCATCTATCAGGCAGCGTTAAATTAAACGCTTAGGAAAATATATGCTAAAAATCGCAAAACTACTTCGTTGTTTAATAAAATAGAACAGACCAATCACAATTAGAATTGCAAGCCGCGTAGTCTTTCTCTTTCTAAGCAATACCTATGGAAGTTGGATGTACTTCTGGATCCAAACTGTAATTTTTATAGTAAAAGTACATACAGTAACCTGCTACACCGTGAGGGACAGAAGGTAAATATCTCTTGCTCTTTCACTCCTGAATTTTTATCATATCGTTGTCTCGTTTTACACGTCATTATTTTCGGATTGCAAGTCTAGTTTGTTTTTGGTCTGAGCGTCAGATACATTTTCACAAAACAAAATAAGAAAGCAGAGCATCCGTTGTTTGTATGAAATCTAGACTGTCGTTCCATTCCAGGAAATATTACCAAACCGTTAGAGCATAAATGAGTAACCCACTATCGAGCCTATAAAGCTTACCGCAGCATATGTGGCCACATAACGCATATTATTTGCATTTTAACAACCAATGTTCGTATTAACAGAAAACATTTCCAATGTCCCCTTGTTTCACACTGACCAATAGAAATCGAATGTCACGTATCAATGGACGAAAAGCTTCAAACGTTTCTATTGAACACCCACAAAGATACCATCACCTTTTGCCGGATCAAAGGATAATTAAATCGTCAAAACACGAAGCTGGGTGCTTTTGCCAAAGGGTTACGGCAGAACTACTAATGAACGGCACTGGGCAGTTTCATATTGACAATGGTGATAATCAAATGGTCCTTCTGAAGGACGAAATATTAAAGACAGTGAAGGCCAATGAAATCTACGGTGAGAAAGTCGAAGCATCAGGTACAGCGCCTCCAATACAGTTGGTTAATGTGTATCATAGAGACGCGCTATGAATTATTGATACAGACAGAAAATGTGCTGTATAAAGTACTTTATTGTTGGCTCAGTGTGTTAGTGAAGTGGTCAGTTACGACGTGGTAAATGGCACATGTGGCTGCCGCTTTTGGTTGTGATGAACCGATAATTAAATTGTTTTTCAGCATAACACGATAGAGAAATTTGAAAATGATCTAGTCACGACAATTTTTTTGTTTAAATTGGAATCGTATTCAAAAACATAATGGAATGTATACAATAATAATGTTTGCACGTAATTATTTCATCACGGTACAGAAAAATATGAATAGGGTACTAATAGCTAATACCAGCAAGAGTTATTGCGTTAAAATAATTTTGTAAGAATAACTTGCAACTCTAGAATATGCTGGTGTTGAACTGCTACCTAAATAATTATGTTGTTTAGTTATAAATTAGAATACGTAAATAAGACATATGTTATTCTGTATTTAGATAAATATATACACACAAACAGACAAAACTAATTCAAAATTATATGATTTAATTTGCTAATGTTATTTAGAAGCATGTCAATGTGGAAGAGAGGATCTTTTAATACAGTTATTATTATACTTAAAAAAGGAATTTATGTCATTTTTTGCTTGAAATAGAACATAATATTTATTTTCAAGACTTACTTTAATCAAGTCAAATTCAGTGTTTCCGGTCTCATGGAAGTTCACTTTTAGAATTTTTATCACCAAGAAACCTTATCCAGACTATTAAGATCATGTATTGTATGAAGAAGATTTAGCAAATTTGGTTTCATTGCTCATGCGTTATGTACGTTCTAAAGAATACCTATTTTAACTAGCTACTACTATATCTTTAATTATTAACACCATTATTTGCCATCAAGGATAGGTGCAGCGTAATGTGTTTCCAATTACGACATAATAATGTAGTAAAATTATACAAACCGAAATTAGTTTGTACAGATAATTCGTTTCCTTGTGAAATAACATGTGTTTCCTGAAACCTGTCAATAAATCAAACGGTATAATAATGGTTATGGGTTCCTCATTATGGTAAACGTATGCCATGAAAATTTCGCGATCGGAAAAGCATTTCCATACATGGGTACAATACATTGTTCACGTAACCCCTTTACTGCCTGTATTTAAGTTAATTACAGAGCTGGATTCCAGTTTCGGTGAAACTGCTGAATATTGCACGGCTTTTAGATTGCTGAAATTATTTAGGAAGTGGAGGGTTGATTTTTTTTCTTTCCTTTTGATAAATTGTGGGAGACGCTTGATGTTCAATGACTCTTCTGTTCAATGTTTTCCGTATTTTGGACTCACTATCACAGATACTTACTCTAAAATGTAAATGAATGATGGTTAGAAAAAATATTTAAAAATTAGCAAACAAACTGATTGCTAGTTTCGGTGAAACTGTGGAATATTACACAGGTTTTTTATTTCTGAAATTATTTAGGTAGAACTGTTCGTTTTTCTTCTTTTAATTACTATAATTAGGTTTAAAGGCACTAATTGTTGCCATTGAATAATTTTAGGGCTGCACATAAAAAAATAATGTGCAGCCCTAAAAAATACTCACCATAATAAATTCCATAATTTTAGAAAACAAAGAACACAGTTCACCTTAAGCATTTTCATTAGCAGAATAACAAAACTCTCAACCACACTGCACTAAAATGACAATCAGCCGACAAGAATACAGCCAGTTAGATGGCACGTTAGATAATGACACTGTTGAAATCACAAACGATACGTCAAGAAATGAATCTGAGAAAGTCTAGCCAACTATAATAATTGCAAGTGATATAGGGTCAGACAACACTGGTCGACGGCCGAGGGTTTTGGGTAATAAACCTAATACTTGGAACTCAGACTTATTACGCATTCCGAACACAAACTTAGCTAACGTATTAAACAGTAAAGACGAATTTAATAATAACTAGCAGGAGTTGGGGGTCTTGACTTAGCACGAATATGTACCTATAGGAATAATCTTCTACGTTGCTAATGTGAGACGAATATGTGGGGTTTTAAAACAAATGAACCTCTACTCCCTTGCATAGAGTTCAGAATTAATGTATTTGGATTACTGATAGCAGGGTTTTTGCATTTCCTAGAGCTTACATTACAAGGAATGCTAGAAACCGGATATTCCTAGATCGAAAAGAACGCTAGAATGGAGGAGTTGAGCGCTAGACATGCCATATTCAACTAGTTTGTCGTCATAAGCTTCATTTGATTAAACTAAAACTTGTCTAGAAGGTTCTATCTAGCCTATGATTGATTTCATGGTCACATTTTAAATGAAAGATTTTTTCATTTTTGAGGAGAAATCATTATTACTAAGGTCTGCCAGAGGCCAATACAAACTTTACCACAGATTGTGTTCTATTATTAGACATAATTTCAATGATTCTGATTGTCCTCTCGGCCTAGGATTACGAACCTTATTGTAATATACATACGCGGTATTTTATAAAGCGGAGAATTAGCATGTCCATATAATTGGACAACGCTGCAGACACACTCTAATCCGATCGAATAAAAAAGTGATTCATTAATTTATTTTTATGGCAAAAAATAATAATAACAATATATATCGTGTAACAATGACAACAATACGTGTACATATTATTCTTTCCCCACCCACGTTTAATAATAAAATCACTTTCTTGGCCCACACCAGAGTTAATGTATACAAAAATTATTGGAACATTTTAGTGTGACTTTCATTAATAATGCATTTTTGGTGTTTCGTGGTGGTCATTGGCGGCACCTACGCTGCTTTCACAGTTACATTATTACAAGAATAATTCAAGACATGTAAACTTTATAAACAATTTGAGACAATGAGCTGACTCGCCTTTCTAGTTCTTACTGAAGAAAGTCCATCAGATCCAGAAAACGTCGACTCCATATTTTTACAATAAAACTGACGATAAGGCGTGTGAGATTGAAATTATTGAATCCGTATTATACATTAATAAGAACTGGGCCTCATATAAACACTTCTGTTTTATGGTGTGTTCATACAAACTGAATAACGTAGTATTGTTTTAATTATTTCGATTGTTCAACACATTTAATCAATGTAGAAATTATTATTTATAAAATTAATATTGATATAATTGCAAAATAATTCTTTTAATTTCAATGAGGCACTTGCTAATTAATTTAATAATCTTATTTAATAACAGTTTCATTCACTCTTTTCAGTATGGAACTTTCCTCACTATTTTATTAATCAGAGCGATATCTTCTTATATCCCTATTGGTTTCTTTATCAATTAGATTTTGGAACAAAAAATACCAATTATCCTTCAGAATTAAACTATATGGAACAGATTGTGTTTGACACACAGCCTTGGTTAACAAATTTCTGATTCCAATCCTATTTTTACGCAAAAAAAAAAACGAAATTAAGTAACACACGCGCACGTTGCTTGTGAAATGTTGAAATATTGCTACTATTATCCTTAAAATTATAAATTCTGGTCAGCATTTTTCCACTCAGCCGATGAGTCACATGAACCGTTCTTCGAGGATCCGCAAGGCACGTATGTTAGTCCATTTGTTTAGTAAGACTTTTACAACACGATGCCATTTAAATTCATTTACCTTACAAAATAAGGGTCAAATAAGAATAAAGATTTGCTATGTCAGTGAATATGCTTCATAGAAACGTTAATACGGCCATATAGCTTAGTGTTAGATGTAAGATGTTACACCGTGTTATAAAATAATATTATCCGTTATAGAATTAAAAAGTTTCGTGTGCAGTTTGAATATAACGTTGAATAAATTTTGATAATATCATAAACATAAACCTCCCCAAAAAACGTTCTTATACAAAAGTAACTTTCCAAATGTACTAGGTACCTCTATGAGATTAATAGTGTTTTCGTTAGAAACTACGCGACAAGAAAAAAATATGATGAACGACCACACACACACGTAGTTCACTTAAATCCAAAATGCTAAAAACCGTTTTAATTTCTGGACTAAAGCCTTTTTCATTGAAAAGCCACTAACAATCCATTTGCATGCGAAATCTAAGCTAAAGTAATCCGTTTCACAGAAAACACAAATCACCGCGTACGTAGGTAGGTAGAAACCTACTAAAATAACGAAAACAGTGGGTAATTACTATTCAATTCTCGAAAGCTTCATTATTACGAATCAAACGGAACACGGCGCAATTACACCAAAACGTAGCATGAAATCAAACTAGTGGGTGGGACAGTTTAAAAGGCAGTAAACAAAATTATTCCGGCCAAAGTCGAGCAATTAGTTCGACTAGAATTAAAACGAAACGTTTTTCCCTTGTACCGAAAACTTTTGAATTAAACGCCGCTGCACGCCAGGCAAATGTGAATAATTACGTATTTAATAACGCTTTTGTTCTCGGAAACCAGTCTGGGGTCGAACGAGAAAATTCAAGTAATTCAATTGTGTAAGATTGTTAAATACAGAGGTAACACGGTCGTTTGCTTTGTAGAGCGCCTTTGTCGAAACACGGATGCGTTCGCTTAATGTATATAGTTCGATTATACATGATAGTGTTTTAGCAGATAGTTTTAGCTTAGTATATACTATAGCTGTACATTACGATATATCTTGGGATTTCAACCCTATAGTTAACCCTGTTAAAATTCGTGTGAGAGTGGCTTGTCATAAGAATCTAACAGAAAACTTTTACTAAGTCGAGTTCGCTTTATAAATCTCAAGCAATACTACTCGATACATGGTTCCTTTATCGTAATTTGATATATTTTAATTCTTTGTCTTACAATGAGAAATTAAGATATTGAAGAGAAAGTAGTGACACTGTTTATAATTCCAACAGAGAAGACAGATACAGTTACCAAAAAATCATGTCGAATAGTTTTATACAATACCTGTACCTATATCTTTGACAAAGACTTTTTTGAAAACATTGTCACCCCCAATCTCATTATAAAGATGAGGATGATAATCATCTTTCATTTGCATCACCGTGATCCGTGAACGGCGATAATATCCCCGATAACTCGAGAAATGCCAATTCATCGCATTTGGAAACAAAAAAAAAAGCACTTTTCAAGGATCATTAATTAATGGAAATGGATATTTTTTTTATTCAACTTCTCTCGTTATGAATCTAATTTATTAAGAGGGTCCCGACTCAATCTGAATCAGGAAATTAAAGGAGGAATTTCCATAATTGATACGGCACGTGGGAAGTGGTGCAGAAAACTGATCGCTAGAGTTGAGTCTCAGTTGAGGACTTTAATGAGTCAGGGGTAATCTGCGAGATTTGCATTGTACGATGAAATTTCCTGTGCTCTAACTGTATTTTTTTATGCAGTTTTCTTTAGTAGATATAATGTTTCTTGAGGGAGTTTTATATGCATATTGAGTATAAAAAGAGGGCCCGTCAATATGAACAACTTTGACTATGGCAACAATGGGGGGCAAAATATTGTTTGGCTAATATATAGTGTTTCCCTGCTAATATATGCTTGTATATCATACACCGTCCACAAAAATCGTTCTATCTATTAAAGGAAACCGCCTCAAAGTCGGTGGTATAGTTTTATAGATTTTAGCATACATAGGGATAGACAGCAGGAGGCGTTCTGATGACTTTGTTTGATACAAAGAAGATCAGCAGAGAACAACTGTTGTAATGTAATATATTGGCAAAAAAACGTTTGCCGGGTCAGCTAGTAAATAAATAATTAGCAAAATCTGTACAGTCGTTCAGGCGTGATGTCCTGTAAACCCAAGGGAAACAGACATTCGTTTTTAACATAACAGTCTTGAACTGATTTGAAACCACAGAGTTTAAAATCTCAATATGAATTAAAACAATAAAATTCTAATGAGTCATCACCGTCAAGGTTATACATATAAAAAAGCTAAGCATACAGCCCGTTGGAAACACCAAATTTAAACAGCCATTAATAACCCAATCAAACAATGATTAATATCGACACGCGCCAACAATGAAAACTTAACCCTTTTTTAATTTTTATTAAAAAAAAGTTAAAACTAATCGAATCAGCTACGAGATTTTTATCGTCCGATGTGTATACCTTTACTATTGGAGCAGGAATGTTCATTGTTTAAGGTCAGTGAAGAAAATAAGAATCATCGTGAGAGTTTGTTTTAACATTTTTAGGTGTTCCTCGTGATGTAGTTCTTGTATTATTTGTATAGGAATCCCGGGAGACAGATGGGACTAGAAATTAATTAATATTATAGAGTATAAATTAATGTTTTACAACAACAGAAAGATTGCTTTCATCCCATGTTAAGAAACTAAAGCACTTGTGTTATGAAATTCAGACAACGAAATATACTTACTGAAATATTTTTTTGTTTCTTGTTAATAAATACACAATTTGTAAACACCCAGACACATCCAACAAGTACTTAAAAGCTCATCACCCATGTGTCAGTTAACGGTGGGAAACGAACCTACGACCTTACGGAATAGAGGCAGACATGCTGACCACTAGACCAATGGGCCAATCAAATCAAATGTTTTCGTTATATTAATAATTATAAAATTATGAAAAGATGTATGAATGTATGCGAAAGGGGTATGTCACAACCGTGACAAATGGAGATCTGTAGTCTCTGCCTAACCCTCTGGGAGACAGGCAGGTGAAGTGTATGTATGTAAGAATTATATATGTACATAAATACGAAGACAGTAACTTCTTAACTTCTTCTTACTATACAATAATTTTTAAATTGACTATCTAACCCATAGCACAACCCTATCTCGCTCCGTAAACATTTGAGCCTAATTTTAATGACACACGCCCACACAAAGCTAACCCTCAAATGCTTTCCCCGCCCAAATATCGGAGCAGAATAATATCAGATAAAAACAACATATGTTTCTTCACCTAACGAATCTTTCACAGCATAATGAGAGTGACAATTGTGAGTGGGCACCTATTTATATAATGTCATCTAAGTAGGTGTACAACTGTAGTGAAGATGATCTGTGCAGTATTCATTTCAAATTGAGCTGATGTTGCATGACGATCCATACAACGTTGAGGTCAATTTGGGTTGTTTTTGTTGAGTCTACTTTAGACGTGGATGTACAAGTGTCACTCCAGTCACTCTTAAGCATACGTATGTCATTAATCGAACTTTTGGAATGCCATTGTGTAGTCCAATGTATGTTTTGGGATGGTCTTCCGAAGTCCTGTCGGATGGCACACTACCAGAATTGTTTGATACCTGGTTCTTTAGTGATGTCATGGGAGTGATGGTCGTTCTGAGTTTTAAATGTGAATATTGAGAGTTACCTTATTGACCGTTGAGTGCAGGTTGATATGGAGCAAGTCAAGTGAGGTATGATTTGAGTTGTTGTTGCATCGGGAGATGTTAATGTCTTTTGAGATATTTTACTTATTCCGGTACAGTCGGCAAAGAATCTGCTCTACCACCCTAAGGTTGAAACCCATATGAATGTCATTAAACATGAAGGTTCATTGTTCACTTGTCACAATATGCCAACTCAACCTTATTGACGTTTTAGTGACACGGGAAGTGTCATCGAAACTGATAGACCATTTTCTTGGCCGACCGTACCTACCTAGATGTGTATGATAAAGGTTTGTTATCAGTGAAATAACAAATAGAAATGTTACGTTCCAGGATCTTCTTCAAACTAGATATTATGTTCAGAATCCATAGAAACAAAAACAAGAGGTTAAGTTTAACACAAATAAAACATTCCAATACGAATTTGTAACTAATAATATATTTAGACAATGTGTGTCGAATTCTTCTTTAGTAAAAGAACTAAATAAACAAAAATTCAAAGTTCGATCATTAATAAATACTGGCTATAAATAAAAAAAAGAAAACGATGGCCGTACTCTTTAGAGCCCAGATGTCGAACGATTTTCTCTAAGAAAGCACTCCAAAAGCACTAAATAACGGACATAAACATCACGTCTATAGAATTATTAATAAAAATAACATTATAAAGTGATATAAATCTTCCTACGCTACCTCTCTTGAGGTGACCAAAATGATTGCGCCTGCGCGCTTCTGGGCGTCGCCTTATTTTATTGGATTACGCATTTGAATATGAGTGTCTTTGGACCACCGTGTGTGATGAAGTGGGTACTGTCAGGGTTTTGATATGCACGACTATTGTTAGTTGAGACTACGTTATATTGACTTCTGTTCATTGTTAAGTGATTTTGTATATCGGTAGGTACAAAACTTGTTCCGTACTAATACGCTGTTTCTGAATTCCTCCGATTAATCCCATAGATAGCAAATCGCCAATCTGTCCACCCATCTGGAATTACATCTTTGTTAATGTTGGAAAATATTACTGGTAAAGCAGAAGTGGGTGATTATTTTCTGCTGCTTGATGATTGATTCGTTGGAATTAACGTAGGAACCTATATAAATAAAAATACTATTTCAAACATAATTTCAAAACACTTTGCATTATTTGTAAATTCGTCACGAATAGTGCAGAGGCAACTCAGAAGACACTACCGTATCAACGTAGCTATGTAGCATGACATCGCTGGTCTAGTATGTATGTACAAAACTGTTAAGTATGCGCGTGTCCTAGTATTTTTTGTTACAGTGTAATTGCGTTAAAATCACATTCTTGACTATTTTTCAAAGATTTTTCTGGTTTTTCATTTATTTATCATATTCATGCAATTTTTTCAACACGATCTTCATACCTCGTATATCTCTGCTTACAGTAGTAATACCAACCAAAATGAAACAAAATAATATCTACCCACATTTTCGATGTCCAAAAAAAAAGCTTCCGAAAACACATCACGAATGTCCACTTATCAAACGATTGTTTTCTATCGATGGATGTACAATAACCTAGCCATATTGTTAATTTACTTGAGCTTCTCCAATATCAGTACCTTTACTACGACGAGGTCTTCAAAAATCTCTGACGAAGAGTAAAAGAGACAAGAAGTTACATAAATAATTACTGATGATGGATGACCGCTCCCGTGGCTGTGTTTTGACAATGGATGCCTCCTGGAGTGTTACGAGATGGTTTAGTAATAGTAGGTAAATAATAATGAAGATGTGTGTGCCGTGTTGGACCATATGTCGCCTAACGGTTGTCGTTTTGGTTTCCCTTTACTAAGGTCTGGATTGTAATCCGGACTTTAAAACCAGTAGATTATTTTTTTAAATAACTTTACGATATGCATCCAACCCACAAACTATTACATTTGCGAGAGTCAACGCTTTGCTTAGAATATTTAATTTTATTTTTCTGGGCTTATTATAGTAGTGCTAATGAAACTGTAAGAGGTAACAGGTATTCTAAAAAACGGTACCGGATTAATCATTTTACCATTTAAAATTATAAAGGACTAAGAACTAGATTCACAGCGGGCTACGAATGTTAATTCACACAAACATTACGTTTTTTGTAATAAGCGTGCGACGGGGATCTAAGACGACCCGGAGCGATATTCGTTCGAAATATTATTTCTTAATAAGCAGTGTTCAAGGCGAACCAAAAAGGTAATTCTGAATCCAAATCCTGTTTTACCTATCATACTGATAATTACATTGAAAGCGGAGAGCAAAGCAGTATCGCCCGAAGCCATGCATGTGCAGAACACCTTCAAGAATAAATAATACACAATAGCCTACCTATTAAGGGCTAAAAATAACATTAAAAAGTCGATACAGCAGTTACCCATAACGCACTACTGAATGAGGAAAAAGAAAACTTCTCCGGTATAAAAAATTCAAGCTTCGATAGTTCATATAAAAACGGTGGCATGCATTATGAAGAGACAGTGTTTCGACAAGTATAGCACGAACCATCTGCCCCCACATTTGCATCGGCCACTGATTGGCCCAAAAGATTAATTCCTATAATATTTTTTGTCTTGATCCTCATTTACGAGTAATCAGGCGAGAGTGTGGTGAAAAAAACCCTGATTATCATACTTCAGCCCTAAAGCTATTTTTTTTTCAGACAAACAAAAGGGGTGCTTATTTGTTATAACGTTGGGGTCGGGTAATGTTATGCAATTAGGCATTTTTTTCGTTAATTTTCCTAAAAAAACGGATAAAATTCATTATTCAAATCCAGGCCAGCTGAACAAGCTGGTATGGTGATGTGGTGCTTTTTTGCATTAGAAATTTTATTTTTCATTTTGTTAATGGGTAAAAGCTCATAGGCATAAAGATTTCAGATCCCTTTAGCTACACAACATTCGTTAATATTAAAATCTAAGAAGTTGTTTATATATTATAATTATTTACTTGACATCATTGTAAGTATGTACATTACATAATATGTTAAAATTAAAATCAGAACATCCGAAAAATGTATAAGGTTTAAATTTTAAGACAGAAAGCCAAAATATTTTACCCCAATCACAAGGACTACAGTCGAAATTATAGATAGAATCATACTGAGGTCGTTGATTATTATTCACACCCTCTAATTCAAACAATGGTAATTCATACAGAGAATGATCACTTCACCAGTTAACAGTAGCGACCCTAATTCAGAGGGCATCATTAAGCGAAATAAGAACATTAGCAATCCTTTCTCTTAGTACTGTTATGATATCCACAAGTCCATTTTTTGCCTGAACTGCTTTTGTATCGGCATTCTAATATAGAGTAGCTCAGTTTGCATCACTGTCGTCTAGTTTAATTGGGGCCCTGATCAAAGGGTTACAACCCGCTCTGGTTTTAGGGTTGTCAGTTACATTAATATATGGATTAACATGTCATACTTCGCTTCGTTTTGCAAGTGGACACGTGACATTAGTTATGGTATCCTTCAGTTGTGTTGTCTGTCTTTCTGATTTGAGATTTCTTTTAGTTTCATTGCTAATTGAAATGACTTTTTGTTCTACATGTACTTTAAGTTGGTAATGTTCTTTCCATTTTTAAATACCTGTAAAAGTACTTACCTACTTTTTTCTTTATCAGACTGATTAAAATATTAAACATACAAGTATGCAATTTCTTTGACAATTTCATTTTTATTCTGAACCATCATCCCAACACTTCGTTCACAGAGAGTCTAATTTAGTACAATGGCTTTATTCTATTATAACCTTTATGCGCGCCAAGTAATAAATATGAATGTTGTTCAACTTGGTGCTCCTTTAGCCGGGGGTCAAAATATTTGAATATGCTTCTGAGCAATTTGTGAAGGGTTAATTGGCAGTGGAGAATAATGTTGGTACAGTCGCGGTCTCGTTGTATTAACTTCACTGAGATCTATAATGGTCTTCTTGTAATAAGAAACTATACGCTGCATTGGCTCATAGAAGTGGTTTTTTAATGTATAGGTAATGTTGTCCAAAAATTGCACGACTGGTAAGTACTTGCTTTTTTTTCACTTACAGCCTTGATAGTTTCTTTTACTTGAGGTACTAATAAGCACCTTCTTTTAAGTGTGTAATTAATTTTGGTCTTGTTTAAATGTAGTATAGTTTATACGGTCATATGCGAAGATCGTTTTTATAAAGATCATGTTCTGTTATTCAATTAATTTGTGAATGAAAATTTTAATTAATTAATTAACACTTAGACAAGAAGTCACCATACGCTATTCGCATTAAAAAAATATCACAACATGTTCACAATAAAGAATGTTGAACATTTTAAAATTTCTAGTACCTAATCTTTCATCAAACGAACACTAAAATGTGAAGCGAAAGCAACAATATAAAAGTGAAGTACACTCGTGAATCCAGAACGCAACTGGTCTACGAAAATAATTATTCAAAGAGCGAATCAACGCGGGCACCAATGGCTAATTACAAAGAACTGAATGGGGAACTCTTTGCCTGAGTGAAAAGATTAAAAAAAAAAACAATTATGTACGACACACTGGCTACAGAGTGGCCCGGTGCGCGACGCATCTGTTCAAAAGTTACCCTCAATGGATTAAAAGTGATAATTATTCTGTTGCAATAATTATTGGATTTAAGGGCGTAATAATCGTGTTTGGCAGAATCGATCGACGGCTACTACATAACATGTGGAAGCTTCGTGAACAATGATGGACAGATGCAATTTATGGATTTTCGAATACGCGGATTTTAGATATTATTCTTGTTTTGCGTTTTCGGGGATTTCTTGTTGGGGAAATTTGTGAGTCAGTATAATTGTTTTCTTACATCGTCATGTGCTTTATCCTCATAATAGTTTAATTGGCCGTTAATTTGTATAATTAAATTTAATGACGGTTTAATTTTCGTGGTGCTTTTTTTGCATTAGAAATTTTATTTTTCATTTTGTTAACGGGTAAAAGCTGATAAGCATAAAGATAGGCATTCAGATTCCTTTAACAGTCGTGATTAAACAAAGCTATTTTCTTATTAAGTATCTCAATATGCATCTATCTATAGATGCATATTGACCTATTGGTAGTATAGGTCGGAAGGTCCACGATTGAAGTGGCATTATATCGGTTTATTATCAGTTTTAACTGTATGTAAAAAATACACAAACTAAGACTTGTCTAAGCTATATTATACACACATAAAAAAATGTCTAAGGATCAAGAACATTTTTAGCTCTACAAAAATCTAATTTATTTAAATGAAATCGAATCATCTGGATTGGTCTCCTACCTAATTCCTCATGCCTGTATCAATGACTTATCACCACATTTTGAATAAATTATGAATGAATTCAGTTTTTGTTCAATATATTCTTTATTGCGATCTTCTGAAATGTACTTGATCCCTAGACACTTTTGATGTGGGTAGATGTAAAAATTACTGATATTATGAACTTACTTACCACTGCAGTACATCTAAAGGTCCTGATAGACTAGAGCATTCTTGTGAATGTTACATCACGGCGATGTTCGATGTTCTGTTACAAATGAATGATCAAGCCTATCATCACCTTAATCCAAATTGTCAATATTGTCTGTAAAAGGACCCTGAGCAATGGCCTTAGAAACGTTGTTGGGCTCGTCAATATCAACAACTTTTGCTATGGCGACAATACGGGGGAATGAAAAAAAAAATTTCGTTTGCATTCAAAAACGGTTCTAAGACCATTGCTCCGGGTCCGTTTACACCCAGTATAGAAGTGACTGTCTGTCATAAATGACTGAGTGTCATAAATGTCTTTAAAGATAACATGAAAGCTAATAAACACCGTAGACTGAGTGACATAGTGACACTTGCTAACCAAATGCCGACAATTGACCAGGCTAGTAGGCAGTAGGATGTGACAAGAAATTGATATGTCGCTCTTGATGACATTTCGTATATCACTAAATAGCTGACAGGGAAAAGGTTGTTTTGCCAATATTATTGTTATATTAGTATTAGTATGGACATTATTGCTTTGCTCATGTATAAATGGTTAACTTTTCTCAAGAATCACCGCATCAAAATTAGTTGCGTAGTTTTGAAGATTGCATAGGGACAGACGACTTTGAGGAGGCGACTTAATTTAATATTATGGACTAGCCGACCCGGCGAACGTTTGTTTTACCAATATACAATATTAACAGTGTTTCTATCGTAGATATGAACCTTCATTAAGGATCCCCCCATCTACTAAAGAAAACCGCAACAAAATCCGTTGTGTAGTTTGGAAGATCCATGTCTACATGACATGGGACAGATAGCGGGTCGCGACTTTTTTATACTAAGTACCTAATAGAAATAGCAATATAGTTAAATTGTTACAAGTGTCTAATGACATTTAGTGTGGTAGACGAAATTCTTAGAAGAATATGTTTATATTTCGATGGTCCCAATTAAAAATGTCGGTAGTGCAATTTTAGGAATATGTACTTTTCTACGCCATTAGATTGGCGATATTAAGATCATTAAACTTATTAAGTATATTACATCACGTAAAGAGACCAAAGATTATAAGCTGTTGTAAATTTGAAGTAAATACCACAAGTAGTTTAGTTTTAATATCCAAAACTAACTTCATTCTTCTCTCCTGAACATGTTCCGTTTTGTAGATCCGACATTCTTAATAGGGACCATCGATTTAAAAAATCCCGGACATGTAGTGTACAATTCTACAAACTACAAAGTAATTCAAATAGTCATGTCACAAATCAAATAACAAATCTAGTAAGTACATTCCACGCGTGACCTCGTCAGCATATGTCCGGGCACGTGACTAAAGAACGAAAGGGGTGTGCCGCCCCCTTTTGTTTCTGCTTTGATGCAAATACAAAAAAAAAAAAGAAAATCTCAATGACGGTATCGTTTTCACTGTGCATTGCAATTACTGTGATTCAACTAATTGTTGCATTGTCCTTTGTTTTGGAGTGCGTTTTTGCCTTTGACTGCTTTACCGTATGGCTTTTCGAGTGGTTCGTGTTTGTTGGGTGCGGTTTATTATATTCTAGTGTAGTGTGTATTTCAATATAAGTATTGTTGATATTTACTACTGTATACCGCTTTAAAGGACCCCGAGCGAGAATGGTCTTAGAAACGTTGTTGGGCCCCGTCAATACGAACAACTTTTACTCTGGCGAATACTTAGTACCTAAAATTTTAAGTTTCAAATATAAATTGTTGGGTTGTGCGTCGTATAGGTACAAGTCCGCATTTTATAAATATTTAGACCATTAAAAAGTAGAAAGACGTTAAATACCTATTCGAGGCCATAAATCTAAATACCATATTTTATGTATAGCGTACCTATAAAGCACAAGTGACATTTCGCCTGCGGTAGGTACGATGTGTCACTGACATAAATAACATATGAGAATACCCCCCCCTTCACTCTCCCGCACCGCGCAAATCCTGCAGGCGACATTTCAATTCCAGGAACCACAACACAGCACCTATAAAATTCGCGTAAAATCAAGTCCTGCATTCCAGAGTATCCCATCAACAACAAAATTAATTGTAGGCAATCATTAACAAACATGAAATTTTATAGACAATATTTGACTGGACGAAATTAGTTTAGTCTAACAATACGTAATACTTTATGAGAACTCGCGCTAAAGCGACTCGTGCAAGACGTATATAAATTAGCTCCTTCGTGTCAAGTCAATTCAACGATATACGCGCTTGTTAACACTCTTCGGAGGATATAAATTTGTAACCAAATTAGTCCCAAGCGATAAAATTTATTCGTCTCTAAAATAAAACGAATGGAACAAGATTCACATTCGGATTAAGGCCCCAAGATAGGGTTTCTTCCGCCCGTTTTTAACACTTCCAATTAATAATTTTATTTTTAATTAAGCCCGTAAAGGTCCAAGAGGTTTTAGTGGACGGTCCAGTTTCTTGAAATTTATTTTACTGCCCAAAGCACACCATTCGGATTTTAACATTCAATGAAGTGCTTTAAAGGTGATAAACCGGTGATTTGTCTACATTATGGCGCGTAGTTATCGATGAGCCGATGTTTGGAATGTTTGTTTATGCAAATTGTGTGGTTTGATTTCATAAAAATGACTGTTTCCTCAGCTTTTTCGAACACGTCCGCAATAAAAACAAACTTCTCTGCTCAGGTATCTTTATGTCTAAAAATTACTTGTCGAAATTTTTCCTTTAAGAAAAAAGTTGACCCTTTCCGCTGTGCTCAAATTGCGATACTTAGCAATGCACGCACGCATGAATGCATAACTCCTGCAATCGGGTCCTGTATGGGTTGCGCGAAAGAATGGAGCGTGGATACATTAGCATATGAATGTCTAATTAAACTAGAGGATGAATGTAAAAACAGAAAAGCTGTACGAGGGAGTGATGGGGAGGGTGGCGATGGTGTTATTACTTTGTCACGAATCGTTAATATGCAAAATTTAACAAGCCGAATTCGTGCTGGTAACTTTTGATGCCAAAAACGAATTTGTGCGGTCACTCGTCTAAATAACCTTTAAAACACAATAGATCGTTCAACGTTCATTAATAATGAAGGCAAGCGAAGAAGGTAAAGTATGTTTAAACTCAGATTTCTCACCCAAGCTGACCAATCGTTATCATTCATTGGCTCCATCATTAATTCCTCGTGATATGGTAACGACCGCCTTGGTGGGCCGGTCACCTGACGTTTTTATAGGCAGGCCTGACGACCGGTACATTGGACGCGCGTTAAAGTGAAAAATGATCCTTATTGCAAAGGCGATAAAGACAATCAGGTTAATAGCTTAAATCAGAACGCGATAGAGAAAGACAACGGTGTCGCCCAAACTATTGTTATTGGATACAATACCGAGACATTAGATGAACAAGAATGGAAACTGGGATGCATAATTAGTGTAGGTTTGTCTATAACCAAGTAGGCAACAAAATTGTTTTTGAACGATCTGTTGAGTGAGACACTACGCGGCTGGAATTGTATCTTTTTTACAAACATACAAACAAAATACAATTTCTAAATCACGTTTTTGTGAAAACAATATTTACATAATCCCGTCTGCGCCACCACTCGAAAAAAAAACCATAATGCTCGGATTAACATAACTGATTAATTGACTGTCACCAACATATGGTAACTATGTTATTGCTATACGTACCTACCACTTAGATGCAAAATAACCGAATTCTTGAAGTTCTAACACTTTAGTGGAAATTCGGGCGGGATATGTCTCCGAAGGGGTTAACATACCTTCTTCACAGTACAAGATCAAGAATTTACTTTTATTTTCACAGCGTTCAAATTAGATACAAATAGAATAGCACTAAATAGACAAAACGTTTATCAACGATAATATTATTTGGTCTTATATCTATTTCTCCTAATATTGAACTATTTGTATTAATGCAGCAAACTGAAAACAATGATCTAATCATTTGTACACAGTATAGTGTCCAATACTATTATTGTGTTACTCGTATTTTACCCGAAGCGTCAGAATAAAGTTACACTAATTAGTATAGTATAGTAGATAAGTAAAGATAATTTCCTGAAACTGAATACAGTATGAACTGTGTTCAGATCACCTGCCTCTAGTATAATGGCCGCGGTTTCTATACCCGCCCTGAAATGCTTTAGTAATTAAATGAGCTTGTTGCGAGCGTCTAACTATGAATACTACTTAAATAATGAAAATAAAATAATATTGATTTCTCTAGAAGGCGTAGCTATGGAGAGTTACAGAATATGATGAGTCAAATGGTAAAGTTGGCAGTTATTTTAACTGTATTGTTCTTCTGACATTCTAGTTTCAGATCAGCTTTTTGTTGACGAAGGGGAAATCCTCATGGACACCCCGCCACTATCGGGTCGGCGACGAGGAAATCTCAGACTCCTATTGACGAAAACTCCACCCGATGGCCTTAAGCTATCGCTGGTGATCGTGTCCTGAAGGCCGAGGAAGATGACCCAGAAGACATTCTTCAGGCCTCATCCAACGTGCGACCAGTGCAGAATCCTTCTCGGTGTCTGATATGTCCTAACTATTATGAAAGCTACAATTTCCACTGTACCATAACGAAAATGTCTTTACAGCTGCAACGTCTTCAGCAATTCTAGTACCTTCTTCGTGATGATTATGTGTTATTTAGTCATACAATTAAGCATGCACTCAAGAGCTGCCTACTTATAAAGACGCTTCATCGACTGTGTAAGTGAACATGACATCCACGCTGGTGGTCCAACTTGTTTGCTCTTTGCACCCACAGATTTTTACCATCGCACCACTGTGAATTGATCTCTCAATGCTTGAACTCGCTAAGGAATAAAGTCTAATTTACCGTGGCTTAAGTGGCTGTGGTTTGTCTTTAGCTGCCTATGCCCACACTTCAGAGTACAACACCCGACTGTCAAGCCTCTGTGGAGTACAATTAAAGAATCTATGAGCCTTTGATTTATTTTCGTTTGTAAGTTTATACATACATCCGTACCTACACGGCTGGGGATTGGGTTTCGTGTCGTTTATGATGTTAAGTTTTTTTTATGTTTTAATGAATGTAGAAAGGTTTGTCGGTATTATAGTAGCTACAGGTATACCTTCTTGTATCTGTACAAACGCTCTGTAGTTTAAAAGCGACTCAAAATTGCACATGATTCGTCACTTTTTAACGTCAGTTACCAACGCATTTCTTTTTATTTTCAATTCAATCACATATCACTCCAGTAACTAGGAACGTCATCGAAAGTGGTATTCACAATGGAATGTCGATCCACGTGCTCAAAGCAACATGGTCACGTGACTACACAGTGATTGAATGCTCGGGCCTCCGGTTCGAGGGGAAATGAATGTGGACTGAGACCACACAGTACAGATACAAAGTAAGTTTGTGCGATGCTAGTTAACCATTATTTTTTACCACAGTTAGGACTGTCCGTCCATCACACTGACCCCGGGTCACTCGCGCGCCGATCATAATTACCAATGGAATAACCTGATTGTGATCATACGCACACTATGAAGTGATGGGTTCGGCAGCGGCTCTCAAACTTTCGGAGTTTAAAAGATAAAATATAGGTACTTATTTATGTATCCCAATATTAATTGGTTTACTAAAAATACTTGTTTGTCAACAAAAAGTTTGTTTAAACTGTTTAAATCTTAGAGGTACGTAAAAAAATACCGGGATAAAAACCTTTTTTCAAAATTTATTTATTTGTTTCTTCAACAAAACTTTAATTATTATTATAGGATAATTTCAAATGCTATAGTTGTCTACCGCATTAGGAAATGTATTAATTGTTTATAACATAAATGTATTAATTAATTATATATCAGTACTAATAATAGGTACTTAATTGTTAAATAAGCTAGATCAATAAATCAACACTGATAACAACAAATTGCATTATTTGCAAATATTTCTATTTTATCATTTTATTTTTCACGTATTGGGCAATAGAAAATATTTATAGAAAAAATGTAGGTAGTTAAATCAAAATCAATAATTAATAACTAAAATCCACTGCCTTATGAGATAGATAAAATCACTGCGGTCTTAAATCGTAAGGTTTTGGATTAACTATTTTTGAGTGATTTATGACGGAATTATCTGTCTCACACCCCCAACATGCCTTATATCGTTTGAAGTTTTGTTACAAATTAATTATTATGGCATGTCGGAGTCTAAAATTATTACATCTATTACATTTCTAAAATATTCCTTGGCGCAAACTTTGTGTTGGCTGTAGGCTCATTTTCCATACCCACGTTCCTTTTGTATATATTTAGAATTTTACATAAGTTGTCTTTGTTGTGTTATATTTTTCTTGATGTTTGGTTTTTCGTTATTATCTTTCTATTTTATTCCTTTTACTTTAGTGTCGTAATATATCTTTTCGATACAAACGTCTCATATTTAATTTCGGCGGTGGACCTGTGCCCCTAACACTTTGAAAACCTCTGTTTTACTACTAATGCGTGTGTGCACCTAGTATATAAATGATCTCCCATACATGCGCCACTTGTACACTTATATTTTGTCTAACTGCCTGTTAAATAGACTCACACAGCGTCCATACATCAATCATACAAACAAACACGTATCATTTGGATATAATTTCTTTTTTTCACTTCAATTAGATCTTTTGTTGGAGTCAAATGAAAATTGACATAATTCAGAAATACGAGTTATCTATATTGCTTTTACATTTAATTTCATGTTTACAAAGCCTTAAATTATATGTAGGTATATCAAATCAGGCCCTTTATTTTAGGGACTAAGTTGGTATTTTTTTAAACGACTTCAAAAAGGAGAAGATTCAGAATTCGTTGTAATTGTTTATGTTACTTACCTCAAAACTCCGGACTGGGTAAACAGATTTGGATAATTATTTTTTTATTTGAAAGCTGATGCCTCCCGTTTGGTCCCAGTTTAAAGTTTATACAAATCGGTCAAATGTTGGTTGTTGAAGTGGGTTCTTTTTTCTTTGAAGTTATTTACTGTCACACTAATATTATGAAGATGAAAGTTTGTGAATGCGTGAGTGTGTATGTTTCTTTCTTTCCCTCATAAACTACAAAACCGATATAAATTTTTTTTTACAATAAATAACCCTTTTCGTATTCCCCGGCTATTTAAGTAGCCTTTTTCGCTGTATATTGGAAGAAACACATTAGATAACATTTATCTTTACGTCCCAGACAAGCGTTTTAGTGATTTTATAACACTTTTATCTCCAAATACGTTTTACGATTCGAATAAAAAGAAAGAGCAGCATTTTTTCTATATCAAAATTATTTTTTTCCAATATAAAGAAAACTATTTAATTTATTAGTCGCGTCGCATAAAATAAGGATTAAATAAAGTAGTTTCAAATTTTACAACTCGACTTATATCGCCTATTTAATGTATATGTAAAAATTAGTCATCCCGATACGTAAAAAGCGAATTGTGATCTTAAAAAAAAACTGTTAAATAGAGCTATCTTTGATATTAATCTCTCGAAGTGTAGCGTGGTGTGAGTCAAACAGGATATATCAGAGAATCACACACATAATCAATTTACAGACATCATTGTAACAACTCTCAATCATTCTGATTTACCAAAGAATAGGGAACCATTTCGAACAAATTAATGCCTTACGTGTTACAGAAGCGAGACTGAATGTAAAGCTTTTAGAATGTACAGTCGGCCAAGAATCTGCTCTACCACCCTAAGGTTGAAACTCATATGAATGTCATTAAACATTAAGGTTCATTGTTCACTTGTCACAATATACCAACTATACCTTATTGATGTTTTAGTGACACGGGAAGTGTCATCGGAACTGATAGACCATTTTCTTGGCCGACCGTACAACATTTTATGTATATACTGGTGTTAAGGAAGGTGTCTTTGCATTCAATTAAACTAAATTTGGTCCAAACAACTAGTCACGATAAAGGCATTGAAATGTTATTGTTGTGAATCACTCATAAATGTCACCTGTCAAAATCCTCACCAAAAAAATTACACGTCATCATTACAATTATTATTATTTTCATACAGTTATTTTGAGGAAAAACCTTATATATTTTAAAAGATTTTTTCTGTTATTTTGAACTTTTTCTTATATTTTTTCAAACAACTGAACTTATTTAAGTGAGCGTCTGTAGTCCAGTTGGTCGGATACTTACTTGTTGGTAATAATAACTTTCCTGATTGGTAATAATATTACATGAAAAAATACAGATGAACAACAGAAGAGAAAATAAACAAAAGACAATTATGTTCCATTCTGGAACGCTTACATTTCTTCATGATAATTTTCTGACTGGCCAGTACATGGTTAAAAGAAATGCGATACAATTATTTATGAATCGATTTCATACATCGATTTTATAAAATAGTTATAAATCTAACCATGTACTAGGTATAAACGTCCATTCTACGATGCGGTGAACTCTCTAATCTTTGGTAGGTAGGTATATTCGTCAGCAACATCACCACAGCAATCTTTAGCCGATTGGGCGCGCCCTTATCTCGACTTTATGCCTCCATCTAAAGGAGATTTATGATAACTTACAACCAGGCCGATCGCCACAAACGGTTTTAAAATAAATGACAAGGAGTCACTTCCAATTGTGATGGAAATGCTTTCTGCATAAAATAAGACGATAATTCTGTCTTTGAACGTGATTCAAAATGGACTTTATTGGCACTACCTACATCGGAGTGCGACCTTTATGTCCCCGTGAGGATTTCTGTGTTTTATAACGTCGTTATTTTATAAGCGCATAGTTAATCGTGTTTATTATTTTGGATTAATCGTTGTTTATATGAAAACTAGTGAACGCCCAGCTATTTCATTCGCGTAATCATATTTTAACACCGGCTACTGGACTGGTACCAATCGGACTCTTTCAGAGCTTATGTAGGCAACGAAACGCTAGTACGCACTTGAAGGACAACATCGTGGTGAAACCCGCACACCAAAAGGTGTGTGAACCCTATAACGGCGATGGGATTATCCCCTGTGATATACGCTTAATATACACTTGAAGGACAACATCGTGATGAAACCCGCACACGAAAAGGTGTGTGAACCCTATAACGGCGATGGGATTATCCCCTGTGATATACGCTTAATATACCGTAGGCACTTGCTAATGCCTCTGCATGCTTCGTTCTGGGATTAAAAGGCGTGAAGTGTTCTACTAATCAAATGTCAAGATCCGTCACGAGGTTAGGCTGGGTGGTGATTTGATCGTTTATATTTGTCCTTTACATACCTATACATATACTCAAATTTAAGTAGAACTTCCTAGTAGGAACTAAAGTATTATTTTAATTTCTGCCCTTTTCACAGGATTCACTCAAAGCTGCTGCTAAATCTTAGGATATTTTTACACACGGTCACCTGACCCAAAACTAGGATACCCGGTACTATGGGTTCCAGAGATAAACTTACATAAATAATTTTAATATAATACATACATACAATATAATAAAACACCCAAACACACACAACAAATGCCTCAGTTCATCACTAAAGCATTATGTCCGTGGCGGAAATCGAATCCGCGACCGTCGTCCTAGAGGCAGATGCCCTGACCACTAGTCCATACCGGCCGTCAAGGTACATTACAAAGGTCCGCTTAGAAAGTTCTGAGTCTGAAATACAAAGTTGCAGTCAAATAAAGATTCATACGAATGCTTGTTTTCTGAACCGTGCCCGGACAAGGGGCCGTTTTGCGTACAAAATTTCACCTATTAAAAGCCATTGCTATCCATTTCGAAATTATTATCATTTGCAGGCAATCTTAATCCTGGTTTTATGAATGCTATCTCGCCACCATCTTGTTGTGGCGCAACGGAAATTAGAGCTTAAGTTGTTGCCGTTAACACACGATTTCTATTGACATACGCCATACAAAGCCTGACAGCTGGAAAGGAATCTATATTAGGCATAACTGGGGGATTTGCTAAATGCCTCTTGTCATTCATAAATGTCTGAGACTTGTTAGTGAAAATTCTAGACTTAATGAGTTTTATCTATTCCCAAGGCGAGAATGTAGCTGTAGGCCTCCTGATTCGAAATAAGCTTATGATCATTTAGTTTCTCGTTTCTAACCACGGGTGGTCCCCAGCGAGCGCGGGCCAATGTAAAGCGTTGTTAGTAAAAACGACAAATAAATTAAACTAATTCATTATTATGAACTGACACCTGGAATCTAGATTAACTAAGGCTTGTTAGAGGCTCAATCCGGATATAGGTAATAGCAAAAGATCGAGAGATTTTTTTTAATTTATCATACTTTTTAATAACTACCTATGATTCATTTGCTACACGCGCCAAATATATTTCAGCTAGGTAGCATAGCAAATAAGTACTGAATAATGTTATGATTTAATGAAACTTGTAATGGAATGTTTATATTACTCTAATTAATTCATTCATTGCCACACTATAATTATGTTACAATAATGCAACATTAAACCATAGGAAGTGATAAAGATTGTCTTTACGTACCCCCTCTGGAAAACATGTGATGTTATGTATGAATGTACACTCGAAGAAGTCTATAATATGATAGATAATCCTACTAAAATTCAAAAGTATTAATATGTTTAAAAGATACTCGTTCACACGAAAACTAATGAACGGATTTTAATTAAATTTTAAGTAATATTATTAGCTTAGATATAGGTACACGTCGGAATAAAAGGCTATGATTTTTCTCGTAATTCCCATGGGCTTACACCGCCGTGATAGAACAACTGGTATAATGAAGATAAAAACATATTTGCGACAAAACCCCCTTAAAACAAAGTACCCTTATAGCTACTATTATTACAAATGAGACATCTACGTTTCGAATAGGACTTTTTTCACAAATATAAATTCTTGAACCAGAAACATCACAGATAACTGGTATCGCAACAAAACATTTTCATCAAAATGCTAATTCAACTATGTAACACCTAGGCGATAGAACAAATAAAAATCCTTATCTACATAACAATGAAACGGACCAATAAACCGATTTAATATAAAATGTGTCACTTATACATATTAATGAGCTCGAAAACATGTAATTCCTTTAGTTAGAAACCAGACTAAGCCCAAGAAGGCAAGTCATCTGTGGTTAATCTAAATTGGAATATGGGAGTGTCATTGTTTCACTGTAACGACCAAATTTAATTAAAATTCAATCTGTTAAACAGCAGGATGTGAATGCTGTATGTAAAATTATCAATTAGAAACACTAATCAAGAAAATCATTAACAAAATCGAATAAACCTTAAGTGTTTTTTATTTGTAGGCATGATTAGCATATTATTTTAATATTGTAGGCAATGACGACATGTCTCTCCTAAAATTTGGACTCGTATCTTTCAGGTCTTTTCAAACTTTCTGCTAATGATAAAGTAGGTATTACCTTAACAAGTCGTACACAGTTTGCCGTCGCGAGGGTCGTAAGAGGCGACCGAGGGAATTCTCCAGAGAACGGGCAGCAGCGCTCTCTGTGACTTAAACCACAACACCGTGGCGATTATTTAATTGGCATGTCCCCTAAATTATCATTTTGGAGGCTCTCGTGAAACAGAGGACATCATGTGGCTGATGATAATACAATGGTGATATTGATTCATGTAAACGGTCCATTTAAAATCCAAAATTACGATTTCGTACTGATTTCACACGCTCATTTGAAACAATATGCTCATCGATCCGAATTAATCAGAACGCTAAAGATCGTGTCTCGAGACAAGATATTTGAAAAGAAAGAAGAAAAAAAAACAATCACAAAAGTACAATAGCGCAAGTCATAGCCCGAGTAGACTCTCCCAATAGATTTGGGCGATACGACGGCCGCTGGGTGTTTGCCAGTTCAATTATCATTATGGTCGAAAATCTGCCGCGTCACCGTGTTGTGGGTGACCCGCATTAAATCGGTTAATTCAAACTATTTATCAACTCCATCCGTTATGCATAGGATCAGATTTTGAAATTGTTTGATGTTGTTATGGCATTCAAGTCATTGTGTGAAGGCACGCTTGCCCCGCTCGCGTCTATCTGTCCCGTGTAAGCCTGTTCGATATCATTAACAAACTGTTCACAATATAAAAATGTCCTGGCAACCTGACAATTCGTGAAACCTAGTACTACGTATGTACATACGTAGTTCCGTGTGAATGAACAAAAATACAATGGTTGACACAAATGAGCAACTAACTAGAAACGGCCGGTTTCGACATCGATGATTTTAAACGTGTTAATGCCCCCGTGTGTCGCGCTGTAATAGACTTAGCAGACAATGGTGTGGCTAAACAAAAACGAGCTAACTCGACCGTCGATCGATGATAAACTCTTGAAGTCAATTTGGTGACATTTTGAAGTGTGTCACAGAGTGTACTTGTGAGCATCATGTCGTGACGGCCAAAGTGGCGACGTCGTGATCCAAATTAATTAAAACGGAGACAAAACTCAAGTTATCACGATTGTATACAGTGAGTGGTGTGGATGTCGTTATTGCAATGTCCTTTTGGGCTCTATGCATTGTTTTGCTTGTTGGAAATCTTACTCAATTGTAATTGGATTCTGAATAATTTAGAATGCTTCCATTGCTGGTTAAGAATGTACTTACATTCGTTTTACCTGTAACATGTAAATTGTTGTCGACCTAGTTGCTCTTCGTAATAAAGACTCCGAACACACGAAATGAAATATGATTTGTTCTACCAGAAGCAAGAAAATTCTGGACAAAATTACGTAAAATGTGTGCTTATCTGTACTCCAAGTACAGTCTCCTACATAGAGTACCTAAATTATACAAGAAAGTGCAAAAACACATATTTGCAGACGTAATTGTATGTATCTGAAAATTATCTTTAGTCTTCCTGTCACCTGATCATTAGCATAACAGAAAGCTGCATTATAATAATTTGGACATTGAAATCGTAGGTGCGCGTTTGAATACATAAATGTTTACCTACCGATAGGTACGAGAATGAGTCTCATTCACTGTTATCTTTACAATCGCAACATTGTAACGTCACGTCGCTATTAAAGCTCGCAATTGTTGCACTGAATTGACCATCCCTATCAGATTTTCATACGGCACCGGTTATTAAAATAAGTCAGAGCTTCGCCCCAAGTTGGATAAGCATAATACTCACGCCAACCGTCACATTGCAAATGCAATATGCTAATTAAAGAATCCTTTTTGATTTGCACCACGAACTCGGAGAATCACTTTCGGTCATGTCTAAATCGTCATGTTACAACCACATTGAGCTCATATTGTACTAAAGTTGCTTTTGGAAGTGGTCCAAAATGAAGTTCCTGAAGGAAACGTGGACGGGTGTTCCCGCTGTATGTAAATCCGATCTTTAATTACGCGGGAAACACGACTGGGCTTTCGAGAATTGTCAGTAACAAAACATCTCCCAATGAGCAGTGTTACTTATTTTGACGGTTGCGAAGATTAAATCCGTTTATGAGGTTTTAAAACCAACCGAGCCGCTCGTAATTGAGTAAGAGATGTGTCGCTCTGTATAAGAAACATCAATAAAACAAACTCGCAGTTTCCGGACATTATTCAAGGAAATTAAGGTAATGAGCCAGAAATGGCGTACAATGAAACTATGTTTGTCAATCGTTTAACAATTACAGATGCATATTTATTATTCTTCTCAGAAGTACCATTTAAATCAATGCAAAATATCATTAATCAACACTATTCGAGACCATTCATAATGTCACCAATCAACAATGGGAAGGGGGACACGTACTAAATTATACAACAAAACTTGCCATAAAGGGTTGTAGTTCATTAGAAGACGCATTCCACGAGTGTTATTCTTTCGTATAATAAAAATAATAACGTTGAGACGGCCACCCTGCCAAGTACCTACTATCAGCCCCATCTGTTGTCGTGGAGGACAAACTCTCCTAATGAACGATGATAAATCATATTCGAGAGGTGGCACGGCTTCTTCTATAGCATCATTCAGTTATGTTTTTCTTCGTGTGAATAGTTGTCCGCGTCGTCGAATGCCGCTTTCGTTAGAATTATTTCTTTGCATAGCTTTGATAAATCTTCAATGTAAACGGAACACAGCGGTTTCGTTGTTGGAACCAAATGAATTTCAAGTGGTACCTCTCGGTCCGTGTCCCTGCCCGCACACCATTGTGCTTACTAATGATTTTATGCAAATGTAAGGATCTTTACATCGACGTCTTAGCGCGATCTCGAGCCGTCAGGTATCAAGCTCATTATTAACAATTTGAAATATGACTTGGGACTTTTAACAATGTTAACAAAAATAAATTAGTTTTTTATCGGGGAGAAATTGAGATTGATCTTTTTAAACTTCTTGGATTGTTTGGTGTTATTTTTTAGCATTACTTGTTCTGTACTCGAGCAAAAACAAAGAGCATGTAGAAATTGTTTCGTAATTTATCAGAAGGCCAAAAATCTTCACTGTCAAGATAAAAGATCAAAGAGCGCAGCGTAAATAGTGTTAGCATAGCTGTGACAAAAAAACAAGCGGTCATCACTTAAAAAGACGACCAAGAAAAATCCAGTAGCTCAAGAACAAAGGAAGAAGCTAATAATGACTTAACCCTAATTGCAATAATTACTGTTTCCTCATTGGCGGGTCCATATTTCATAACACGGAGAGTGGAACCGGTAGCTAAACATGGCGGTAATTATCCTGTTAATGATGATTTCAAAGACGAAGCCGTGGGAAAAATATTCCAGACCTTAAGCATAGAAAATAAATATAAATTATGAGATGGTATACCTTTTAGTAAAATAAGTATGTATTTATTAAAATTTGCTCATAGAAAATCAGAGTATCTTCATATAATAGAATATTAAAAAGGGACATACCATGTATCATATAAGTGTATAGTGTTGCTCGGTTTGCAACTGCAACGTTGCGGATTCGAATCCGACTCTAGGTTTGAACGAATTATTTTACAGAACTTATGCAGTGTTCTAACTCGAAAGAAAAAATCGTGGGGAAACCTGTATCATCAATTGATG